>JAQQSK010009098.1:0-13225 GCA_028658325.1 Potorous gilbertii | reverse complement strand
CTGGCTCTTTCTCTGTCTCTCTCTCTGTCTGTCTCTGTGTCTCTGTCTCTCTCTTTGTCTGTGTCTCTGTCTCTCTGTCTGTGTCTGTGTCTCTGTCTCTGTCTCTCTCTCTCCCCCTACTGCACTTCTGCTAGTAATGTCTCAAACTTATTTCTGAAAAAGTCATGTTCACCGCATTCATTGTGAGCTCCTTGAGGACAAGGGCTGTGCCATTTGTAATGTCTTCATCCTCTAGCACAGTGCTGGGCATGTGGTAGGGGCATAATAAATGTTGGTGAAATTGAATTGAATTTCATATGATGTATGTTTAATGATAAACAATTATACCATTCACCGCTTTAACCTTAGGTGAGGCTAGTTTCCAGCATAAAATTGTAACCTTTGAAAACTCCAAAGTAAACCCTTGAATTGCTCAAAATCCCAGACTCGTCACATGGCTCCTCATCTTAACTGATTTGTTGACTTACATCAAAGAGAGGGGCTGTTTTTTAAGATTTAATTGGGAGTCAAACTCACATCAGGATCTTGAATTACGCATGCAGTACACAAGCTAGCCACCTAGACTGTGCATTTTGGTTAAGTAACTTTAAATATACTGTACCAAGAAATAGTAGGAAAGGTACATGACTGGGAATCAGAAGACCTATATGTGAGTCCTGGGTCCTTGTTACTGGTATGACCTGACAAACTTATTTAATCTCCATGAGATTTTTCAATACCTCATCTCTAAAATAAGGCACTTGGACTAGCTAAATGAACTCTAAGGCTCCTTCTAACTTGAAAGTTATGATCTTACTATTATATTGGTTTGAATATAGGGTATCCTTTTTTCCTAAACTGGCATGTATAAAGTCTGAGTGTGGTCTTTATTTAGGGCTCTGTCTCTCCTGTATAGCTAGGTCACCATTAGTGTGAAAAATGACTCTTCTACAGTGGATGCATGTATTTGAATCAGCATTATTTGAAGTAAAATAATTTGTAACATGATTGTTTTCATTCAAATGGAACTATACAGTGAGAATTCAAATAATACAACCCATTTAGAGAAATTATTATTAACACTAATTGGTATTAATTGTATATGCTTTTTCCTTTTCAAGAGTCCTTACTTCAGGGGTGTAGCCTGCATTTGAGATGTCCTCTATTTTTGTTGGTAGAGTCTTGAAGTAACCAGATTTAACTCCATTAAGATGCTGGAGTAGGATTTTAATAGAACAATATCTTTACATAATGGAAGGGGTACCTCTCTTGAGAGTTTTTTTTTTTTTAACATTTTGCCTACTTTGGAATGGTTGGATATTTATTCTTGAGAGGCAAATCAGACAGATAGTGGATAGAGAAGCCAGCCTCAGAGAAAAATCTAGGTTCAGGTCTTGATTGGTTTTGTGACGGTAGGCAAGTGACATTATATTATAATGCCCCAGGCATCTCTCAAATTCTTAAGTGGCAGAGCAAGTGCTTATCTGAATTGGCAAAGGGAATTTCCTTCCTGGGAGTTCTTTATATCAATGAAATTGCAAGTCTGGTTAAAGAAATCACATGACACTTTATGAAGTATTTTCCTCACAGCAACATTATAAATTGGCTTATAGAAATACATTTATCTCCAGTTTGCAAATAAGGGAAGTAAAAGAGAGAAGGTGACTTTTCTGTTTCCAAGAACAAGGAGTAACCACTGGACAGCAGCTGCATGCTCCACTGGTCAGTCAGTCAGTCAATACTCATTTATTAAGCAACCTTCTATGTGCCAGGCACTGTGTTAAGTGTTAAGATACCACTGGTGTCAATGAAATGTCAAGAGGAAAGGTTTTAGCACATTGTTGGCTTAATGCCTTCTGCAGGACTTTGGGGAGAGCATGGACAAGAGTCAGGATGGATTGTGAACAGTATTATTGAAAGGGGATACCTGCATAGAGATGACCAGAGATTGTATCAAAGTGTAACAACAGAGCTAACACTTGAATCTAGGCTTCCTGACGTGAAAGCTAATATTCTCCTTTCTCCTCTACTGCTCTGCCTTTATGACTCTATCTTGCAATTCAGTCATACCAGCATCTTTGGATCACTTCCTCGCTCTCTGCCTCACACTGGCCAGCAGTGATGCCAAGCCTGAGGGTTCCTTGCTTTAGTCTGTATCTCGTGTAATTTAGAACAAATAGGCATTGACTCCTCATTCTCACCCTGTGATGGGTTTTCATGTCTTTCAGTCTCTGCTGAGTTAAGCAGTTCCTGTAAAATCTCTCTGTGGAATTGTGGGCTGCAGATTGCTTGGCCTTGATTGGTGTGTGTGAAATATAGTGGAAGCATTAGTGGGTTTGCTGGAGACTTTTCCTATGGCTATTTTTCCTGTCAAGTTTCTTAATGGTCATTCTATCAAAGAAAGAAAAATATCTGTCATTTTCCATCTGATTGTGGCAATGGATGGATGATTTTAGGTTGGCCAACCTATTTGTAGTATAGTCCGTGTGTGTGGGTGATTGGCTTATATATTTATTTAGCTCAGTTGTGCTCAGCAAGGGCCTTCTCTGGAGTGGAAAGTACATTTAGAGAGTGTGAAATACCATTGTAGGCACAGTATCCAGGGTTGGTTTCTCTATGGGAGATCCTATCCTTATGTTGGCCTATGTTATTTTATGTTATCTACTTTAGGCTAGGTAATATTTTTGCAATAAAATCTCTTTAAGGCAACCTAGTGCTGTGAGTCTCTGATGGTTAGTCCTCTGGTAATTTGATTTCTAGCCAGGTTGTTGGGACCTTTACAGCCTGCCTGACAATCTCAGATATGTCTTGTCAACCTCCGATTGCCTTGCCTGACTAGCTGATTGCTGACTGCATCTTTTCCTGTCATGGGATGGTGTTGTGCAAACTGTCCTTACAAGATTTGCTGAGGCTATGTGTTCATCCTTTGTTGCTGAAGAAGACCATGCCATCAGAGAAATGATGACATGACTTGCACTTGACTTTGTTTTTTTGAGTGAGGGCTGTCTGTACAGGTCACCAGCCTCACTTCTCCTCCAGAGCCATCTGAATCCAGTGACTAGATATTCATCAGGATGACTGGAGATGACCCAGGATGAGGCAAATAAGTGACTTGCCCAAGGTTACACAGCTAGTGAGTCTCAAGAGTCTGAGGTAAGATTTGAACTCAGGTTCTCCTAACTCCTGCTATCCACTGCACCACCTAGCTGCCCCTAGCTGAGGCTGTAGAATTAAATCTAATGGTCCTTTCATTATATATTCTTCTCCCTTTTCCACTCCTTTGCTAGAACATGAGCTTCTTATGAGCAGAGATGGCTTTTTACCTTTTTTAAAATATCCATATCACTTAATACATGTTGAACCCAGCAGGCACTTGGTAAATGCTAGTTGACTGCTTGAGAAAACTTATCTTCTTCTTTTTGAGCTTGCCCCTCCCCTTGGCTTGCTTGTGTGGCAGGGCACCAGATTTGGAATCTGAAGACTCCATCATATCTTCACTCTAATAGTTATTACCTATGTGATCTTGGGCCAGTCCCTTAACTTCTCTGGGGCTCAGTTTCCTTATTTGTAAAATAATGGAACTGGCTTTAAGCTTCCTTCCGGCTCTAAATTTATGACTATGACATATTTCTCCAAGTGATGATGTGGTAAAGTGAACTGACCCTTAGGACAGACGCTAATCTCAGCATTGCTAATACCTACATAACCTTTGCCTAGATACAATTTCCTCCCTGAGTTTCAGCATCTGTAAAAAAACACAAATGACAATATTATAAGGCCTGCCCGTTGTTGTGAGGATTAGATAATATATATGCACATACACATGTATGTGACACTCTATCAGTCCTTGTCTAGTTCCTTATGCCTAGGTGAGGGTGTTCTATTCTCACTCCTGTCCCTTATCCATCATATGTAGCTTCCTTCAGGACTCATCCCAGGTGCTACTTCTGACATGAGGTCTTTCCTGAGTTGTTAGTACTCTCTTCACCTCTTGAAACTACTTTGTATTTACTTTTCTGTGTCCTCTCTGTGGAATTATGGGCTGCAGATTGCTTGGCTTTGATTGGTATGTTTGAAATATAGTGGAAGCATTAGTGGGTTTGCTGGAGACTTTTCCTATGGCTATTTTTTTCTGTCAGGTTTAGGGCAGGGACAATTTAATTTTTGCTTTGTATCCCACCTGTCCAGCATGATGCACTGCATATAGGAGGTGCTTAATAATTACTTTTCACCTTGAATTGACCAGATAAACAAAAAATTTTGATGAGGAAACAGTTGGATTCTAAGCACACATACTTTGGCAGAAAAGTGACTGTCAAGGATGGAAGCATTTGGAAGTATTCACCTTCTATATTATCTCAAAACATTTTGTTTCAATTAATACTAATTTATATACTTGATATATGTGTGTACACACTTATGGGTGAATATATGTATACATTATATATATTCATCTAATAAGTATGCAAACAAATCTGATTATTTCTTTGCAGCATAGCTTCACAGGTATATGTGTAAATATATACATATACATCTTATATATGTGTATATATACACATATATCTTTTAAATGTTTATATGTCTATACACACATATCTGACATGCTATACTTCAAAGAGAAAATTATACTTCTATAGTTTGCTAGATGTATATGCACATACAATATGCATCTAAAAGATATCATGTACATATATATAAATAACATATAATACATCATGTATTATATGCTTGTCATGTCATACTTTGTCATGTATTTTGCACATATAAAAATATATATGCTTATCTTACATTGTAAGCTATTATACACACATATACATCTGACAAGCTATACTACAAAGAGACAACCACATTTGACTATGTTAAATTGATAGGGAAGATTATAGATGTCAGTTACTGGGAATCCAATTCAAGGTTAAGGTAAAGTGAACAAAATTATCTCTGTCATATAAATATGCTTAATGCATCCTAAAAGCACAGCACACATATACTGAGCACATTCTGGCATTGATTAAGGTTGTATGGATAGAGATCATATAGATGGCACTCATATAGTTATTACATCTTTGTACATGTGTCAAATCCCTACCTCCCCTACTGGATTGTAAACCACATGAGCATAGGAGTCAGTCATATCTTAATTATTTTGGTAGTTTCTCTTGTCCCTAGCAGAGTGTTTTGCACATAGTAGGTACTTAGCAAATGACCGTCGAGTGAAGGCATGAATAAAACGTCAAGACCTCTAGCCTTACAAAGCTTATACTCCAAAGGAGACAATACAGATGTGACCATAAATTGAGATTACTTTTTGTGGCCAAACACTATAATTAAGAGATTAAGGTGCATTTAATATTCACAGGAGAAAAGGACGAAAGAATTGCTCTTCAAGCTGGGTATCGTGTGGCAAAAAGTATTTCACATGTAATATACAAGAATCATTGAAGTGCCTTAATTATCTAACCATTAAAATAAAGGGGTTGGATTGGATGGTTTCTGAGGTCGATTCCAGAACTAAATCTATAATTCTATAATATGATACAGCATGATTTTTTTCATTGGGAAAAGTTTATAACTAAATTTTCAGTGATTATAAACACAGGAGATTATATATATATGTACATATATTATAGGATTATCATTTTTGCATCTCTTCCAGCTGTAGAATGAGTTTGTGGGACTTTGATGAGGAAAAATGAGAGATAACTTTAGAATTAGAAGAGATCTTGAGAGAGCCCTATCCCTGTCTTCAGACCAGCTGATGCCTAAATTATTAAAGGGGTTTTTTAAAAATAAGATTTTGAGCTGGGAAGGATCCTAAAGATTATTTAGTCCATTTCTCTCATGTTATAAATGGGAAAGCCTCTGGTCATGAGAATCCATCCTATTTGGACAAATAAACTGCCTCAGTATCTTCCTCAGACTCTATCAGTTTCTGTAAGTAATGACATCATGATTTCCATCTTAAATCCTTTATGCCACAGTTAAGCCCCTTTTATCTCACTGCCCTCAATGGTGTTTCCTGCAAAGATTGAGGATGGTGGTCAAGTATATTTGCCTTTCATGTTGTTATGTTCTCCTCTCCTGGTTTGATGGTCAAAGATACTAAGCCATTGAAACATCCACACCATTGAGGTTTTCATTCCCCACCCCCCCCATTTAGTTATAATTGTGTCTGTCAAGTTATTAGTGTCCCAAGGAGGAGCTTTTGTGAGCACTTTTATAAAAGGTATGTTTAAGATATTCTGAACTTCCATTTGACATATACTTTGTGTTTTAGAAGGTATGCTGAATTTGAAAAGATCCCGCGAAGAAAGAGAAAAGTAAGTATTTTAAAAAAAAAATTCTTAAAAATACTTATCTCTATCATCACTGTCATTATCTAACTATCTCAAATATATCCGGCTTCTTCAGGAGAATCGCTAAACATTTTGGTTAAACAGAGGGACAATTAGAAATTTTTTGTTGTTAACTTCATTAGAGACTCAGAGCAAGTTTTTCTAGCTATAAGAATCAATAGACTGAGATTTACGGCATGTTTATGCATATCCATCAATATGGGCTCCCCTCATTGTAATTTTCCTAGTTCCATCTAATATGACTTTGAGGAATACTGCCTAGTTGGAGAGGAATAGATTTTCATGATCAAGACTATGCTATTTAAAGGGTTGCCTATAATAGAGTGAGAAACAAATATGCTATAGTCAACTAAATCATCCTTTAAGATCTCAAAGACCCATGATTTCCTTGTGTGGGTACGCCTACTGATAAGATCACAACCTTTTCTGTGCATTAACACATGTACATGGTTTTACGAGTTTCTCTGGTCAAAATAATTCTGCATTCAATGAACCTACCCATACTTAGCTAAGCTAATCCTTGCACATATACTTTGTGTTATATAGCAGATATATAGTTCATGGCCACACATACACTTCAAGCTTTTCTAGCACATTGGGACCTTCCAGAGCTTGTGCTCACTCCAAAACTTTGAGGATCCAGGGTCTGTCATGTACCAGGAAATGGCAACAGTACACATTAATAGAATTAAAGTTACCCCAGAGATATTTTATGAAGAGGAGGAATGTTCTGGCAATATACAATATGGAAATGTGCATGGTCATATTCTAAGATCTATTTCAGGCACCATCTCCTCCATGAAACTGATTGGTAGAATGTTAGGTTAAACTTATGCAATTATGGGTATTTGAGCTCTGAGATAGTTGGAAGGCCAATAGTTTATACTTTGGTATATGGTTTACCACATCCTGGATGCTAGGTCTCCTTGGAACTTAAACATTTCATTGTGGTGGTTAGTATTTTTGGCACAATATTATCTGAATCTACAGAAGAGCATACAACTCAAAAGTCCACAAAACCAGCTGTGGCTATTCACAGAACCACAGACTTTCAGAGGTGATAAAGGCCTCTGATTTCATCTAATTCAACACCATATCTGAACAGGAGTCCTTTTAATAACATACTTAATAAGTAGTCATCTGTCTGTGTGAAGACCTCCAGTGCTGGAAAATCCATTTCTCCTGAGGAAGCCCATTCCACTTTTACACAGCTCTAACTGCTTAAAGCAGTCTCTCTGTAATTTGGGAAATAAATTTGTAATCTCTTTGTAATTTTGGGAAATAAATAATCATGATAGCCAACGTTGCATGTTAGAATTTTTATGTTACATGTTAGAGCTTTAAGGTTAGGTAACAATTTTATGTACATACAAATGAGGAAACAGCCTGAAAAGATGTTATGTGATTTGCCAATGGTCACAAAAATAGCAAGTATCTAAGACAAGATGGAAAAACGGTTCCTATTCCTCACAAGTTCAAGGGACCTTAGGAATCATCTAGTTTAATCCTAGGAAACTGAGAGGTAAGCTAATAAGGGTAACAATGATTTGCCTAAAGTTACAGAGCTTATAATAGGCAGGACTCATAATTTGAACTAGGATATCCTGATTTCAAATTCATTCTTCTTTTCATCAAATTGTGTTTCTTTTACCCATTACTCCCACCTTTATCCTCACAAGGCTTTGACCATATGGAAAACCTTAGAAGCCAACCTAGGAGACTTTTGGAAGGGCCAGATGCCACCATGACTAATCTCTTAGATTTGGACTTCTTTTTCCTGAATGGAGAGAAGGAAATGGATGGGGTTGGGAGAGGAATCCCACTGACCATACCTATGATTCAGGAAACATCTAATTCAGATAGATTCAGCTCCTTCTTCAAAACATTTCAGAAGCTCCCTCTTGAGCCTTTTATAGACCTAGACCCCCTCAGTGTCTTTAATTTGAGTTTTGGTTCAGGATTGGGAACCACTACCATATGGCAACTTGCTCTCATTACCACCTTTCTATTTTAAATTTTCTCTTTCCTGAAGAATTCATTTGTCTCCAAGATCCAAAGAAAATATATCAAACTCTACACTATACTCAAGATTGCTGCTGCCAATTTTCAAGTGTCTTCGCAGAATATTTCACACCAAATCTGATGAAAAATGAAAAAAATCTAAATCTAGAGCAAGCAACTTTTTTGAGTCAAGGACTCTATTGGTTGTCTGATGATACCTATATACTGCTCCTCAGAAAAATGTTTTGGAATAATAGAAAGAATCTCTAAATTTCAGTTAGAGGTTACTGAATATAAGGATATATTTTTTTCCCATCCAAGTTTACAGATCTCCCAAAATTTCTCTGATAATCCTTTGGGATTACATGGATCACAGGTTAAAAATCTCTCCTCTTGGGAATGAAGAGAGTTGTGGTTCTAAGCCAAGGTAACCTCTGAATGGCCTCTTCTTTCTGGCAAGTCTTGTTTGTGCAAAAAAAAGAAAGGAAGAGATGTCAGCTGGGGTTTTTATGGTTCCCTGTGTCTTGAAGATTGTGAAAATGTACTGGGATTCTGAATTGTGACAATATATTAAAAAATGGTTATTTTCCATTCCTATGCAAAGTCCAGATGAAAATATTTGGTTGAAACCAATTTTGGTCTTTCTTTGTAAAAATCACAATTGTAACATTTACTAAGTCTAGATGGCTTTTCTGTACATTGCTTGCTTTTAGTATTATACAGATTTTATAGGAAGACATAGTCCAATGCAGTCCTATTGTATAATGAATTTTGCATCATCATCAAACATTCTTTTATGAATAAAACAATAAGATACCCCTGAGGGCTAATGCTTGAATACACTTGAACCGGATAACATTTTGCCTGCAAGTGAATGATGATGCCTTTTCCTCATAACTATTTTTGCTGCTGTCATGGTAACTAAGTGAATATAACTGGAAGGAGATGATCAGGAATCAGATTTCTGAAGTGTAAGATTGTGGGAAAGAGCTTAAGATGTACAACTAATCAAAGGTAGTAGAATTTGATGAAGAAGAGGAAAGAATGAGGAATTTGGCTCTGTGTGGAGAAAACGAAATTTAAGAAGACATGTAAGAGCCAGTGTGCCATAATACATAGGTAACTGTCCTCTGAGATACAATAAGACCTGGGCTCAAATATTATTTCCAATACTTACTGACTGGCTAGTCACTTAACTTTTCAGTATTCCAGGCAACTCTGAGGCTACACATTTAAGAATCGTTGCCAACATACATTGGTAGAAATTCAAAACAAAATAAAACAAAAACTTTGAACAGATGATCTAAGTTTAATTCAACAAATTCTTAAGTGCCTGTAATGTACCAAAGTATTTTGTGCATTTTGTTAGGTGCTGGGGCATACAAAGACAAAAATAAAAAGTTTCCCTATTCTCAAGGAGTTTGCAATTTATGAGGAGAAATAAGGAGTACACAGAGAAATAAATACCAAGTAATTTGGGTGATGGGTTTGAGGGAAAGCACTAACAACCAGGGAAATGAGAAAATGCTGTATGCTTAAGCTTGTACTTGCACTGAACTAGCATAGCTAGGTGAATGGTGTACTGGACCCTGAATCAGGAAAACATGAGTTCAAATCTGACCTCAGACACTTAACTAGCTGTGTGACCCTGGGCTCATCCTGTCTATCAGTTTCCTCAACTGTAAAATGAAGATCATAACAGCCTCTATCTCATAGGTTGTTGTTTGATCCTCATAGGATCAAATGAGATAGTATTTTTTATTTATTTATTTTTAGTTTTCAATATTCTTTTCCCCAAGATTATGAGTTCAAATTTTTTCTCCCCATCTCTTCCCTTCTGCCACACCAGAACACTGAGCATTCTGATTACCTCTTCCCTCAATCTGCCCTCCCTTTTATCACACCCCTCCCTTAACGTATCCCCATTTTCTCTCTTTTCTTGTAGGGCAAGATAGATTTCTATACCCCATTGCCTGTATTTCTTATTTCCAGGTTGTATGCAAAAACAATCCTCAACATTTGTTTCTAAAACTTTGAGTTCCAACTTCTCTCCCTTCTTCCATCCCCACCCATCCCCACTGAGAAGGCAAGCAATCCAGTATAGGCCATATATGTATAGTTTTTCTAAAGACTTCCATAATAGTCATGTTATGTAAGACTGACTATATTTCCCTCCGTCCTATCTTGCCCCCCCATTTCTTCTATTCTCTCTTTTTATTAATTTATTTAAGTTTTCAACATTCATTTCCATAAAATTTTGAGTTCCAAATTTTCTCCCCATTTCTCCCTTCCCCAACTCCAAAACACTGAGCCTTCTAATTTCCCCTATCACCAATCTGCCCTTCCTTCTAACATCCCTCCCTTCCCTTATCCCTATCTTCTCTTTTGTCCTGTAGGGCAAGATAAATTTCTATATCCTATTACCTATAATTCTTATTTCCTAGTTGGATGCAAGAACAATACAAAATTGTTCCTAAAACTTTGAGTTCCAACTTTTCTTCCTCCCTCCCTCCCTACCCATCCCCATTGGGAAGGCCAGCAATTCAATATAGGTCATATCTGTGTAGTTTTGCAAATGACTTCCATAATAGTTGTGCTGTGTAAGACTAACTATATATATTTCCTTCCATCCTATCCTACCCCCCCTCATTTCTTCTATTCTCTCTTTTGGCCTTGGCTCTCCCCAAGAGTGTTGACTTCTAGTTGCTCCCTCCTCCCATTGCTCTCCTTTCCATCATCCCCCCTACCCTGCTTATTCCCTTGTCCCAATTTTTCCTCCACCTCTCTTACTTGATTTTCAAAATCCTTTTTGAGCTCTTCCATCATCTGAGACCATTGAATATTTATTTTGGATGTTTGGGATATAGAAGCCTTGACTTTTATGTCTTACCCTGATGGTAAGCATTGTTCTTCCTCATCCAAAAGGATGGGAGAAGGTATCTGTTCACCAAGAAAGTAACCTTCTATAGTCTTATTTTTCCCCTCTTTTTTGGACATTTTCCCAACTAGTTACTTGACTTTTGTGTCCTTTGTCAAGAGTAGGGTATACTCTGGGGGTCTGTAAGATCTCAGTTCCTCCAAGGTGATACAATCAAGCCTGTATACTGGTTTGGGAGAAAGTAGAAATTTTTGTACCCAGAATCTGAGTAATAGATTTTTCTCTTCACAACCACCTCACCTCCAGTTCTGCCAAGACAGCACTGGAAGCTGAGATTCAGGAAGCTGCAGGGGCAGGGCCCCCATTCAGTGTGAGATAAAGATCAGCCATTCCAATCCCCCTGGAGTATTAGATGGGGGCAGGACCTCTACACAGGGCTGAGGTAAGAGTCAGATGCTCAGTGCCCACAGGGGTTTTATGATCCAGCAATGGATACAGGCTGCTATAGCGGCTTCTTCTGCCTGCCAGATGAAGCTGCTTTGGCTGCAGCCTGAAGCTGGAGCTATGGAAAGACCCTTTTCCCTTCTTGACCAGCTAAAAATACTCTGTCACTGACCCTTAGTGCCTGTGGGTTGAGGGATCTGCAAACCTCTGCTACTGTGACTGGAGATTCTGCCCCCAGGCCTGTTGTGTCCTCCTCCCAGAGCCATGCTGCATGACTAAGACTGGGCTAAGCTCCACTGTGCTTCTGGTGTGACAGATGTTTCCTGTCAGCCTTCCAGGTCACCCTGGGCTGGAAATCTCCTCCACTCTGTTGTTCTGTAGCTCTGCTGCTCTAGAATTTGTTGAGAGTATTTCTTTACAGGCATTTTATGGGCTGTGGGGTAAGAGCTAGTATATGTGTGTCTTTCTACTCTGCCATCTTGACTCTACCTCCATTCTCTCTTTTAACCTTGTCCCTCCCCAAAAGCGTTTACTTCTAATTATTCCCTCCTTCCATTTGCCCTCCCACCCTACTTATCCCCTTCTCCCCTACTTTCCTGTAGTGTAAGATAGATTTTCATATCAAATTGAGTGTGCATATTATTCCCTCCTTAAGCCAAAGGTGATGAGAGTAAGCTTCACTTTTTCCCTCTCATCTCCCTTTTGCCCTCCATTGAAAAAGCGTTTTCTTGACTCTTTCATGAGAGATAACCTGCCCCATTCCATTTCTCCCTTTCTCCTCCCAATGTATTCCTCTCTCACCCCTTGATTTTATTTTTTTAGATATCATCCTTTCCTATTCAATTCACCCTGTGCTTTCTGTCTATATCTATAAGTGTGTAATCCTTCAAACTATCCAAATACTGAGAAAAGTTTCAAGAGTTCCAAGTATTATCTTTCTATGTGGGAATGTAAAAACAGTTCAACTTTACTAAGTCCCTTATGATTATGACAAAATATTTCTAAAACATTTACCTGGCACATAGCAGATGCTTAATAAATGTTTATTCCTTTCTTCTTTCCCTTCTCTCACACTGTAAGCCTGATTGTCAAAGAATTATTTACTTTCATATTTTCAAAGATATATCTTCCCTATGAGATCAGACATGTAGAGGGGCAGTTAGGTGGTGCAGTGGATAAAGCACCAGTGCAGGAGTCAGGAGGACCTGAGTTCAAATCTCGCCTCAGACACTTGACACTCACTAGCTGTGTGACCTTGGGCAAGTCACTTAGCCCCAATTGCTTCATCCTGGGCCATCTCCAATCATCCTGATGAATATCTGATCACTGGATTCATATGGCTCTGGAGGAGAAGTGAGGCTGTTGACCTGTACATCCCTCCCTCACTCAAAACAAAGTCAAGTGCAAGTCATGTAATTATTTCTCTGATGGCGTGGTCTTCTTCAGAAATGGATAATGAACACCCCCCCCCCCCCCACACACACACATACACACACACACAGATGGAAGGGACCTCAGAGATCATCTAATCTAATCTCACTTTTTAAACTAAGAATACTAAACCCTGGAG
>JAQQSK010009097.1:0-13226 GCA_028658325.1 Potorous gilbertii | reverse complement strand
GAAAATGAATGTAAAAAGTTAAATAAATTTATTTAAAAAAAAAAAAAAAAAAAAGAAAGCTGCTATAAATATTTTTGTACATGTGGGACTCTTTCTCATTTTTATGATCTCTTTGGGATATACTCCTAGAAGAGATATTTATGGGTCAAAAGGTATGCACATTTTTGTAGCCATTTGGGCATAGTTCCAAATCTCTGCAGAATATTTGGATTAGCTCTCAGCTCCACCAGAAATGAATTACTGTCCCAAATCTTCCCAAATTTCTCCAGCATTTATCATCTTCCTGTTTTTTCATGTTCGCAAATATGATAGGTGTGATATAGTACCTCAGAGCTGCTTTACTTTGCATCTTTTTAATCAGTAGTGATTTAAAATATTTTTTTCGTATGACTACAGATAGCTTTAGTTTCTTCCTAAGAAACTGCCTGTTTAGATCTTTGGTCATTTATCAATTGGGGAATGACTTGTATTCTTGTACATTTAACTCAGTTCTCTATATATTTTAGAAATGAGACCTTTATCAGAGACCCTAGTTACAAAAACTAGTTAAAAGTTTTCTGCTTCCCTCCTAATCTTGGTTGCTTTCGATGTATTCATGTAAAAACTGCCCAATTTAATTTAATTGGAATTATCAGTTTTGCCCTTCTAATTTTCTCTGTCCTTTGTTAGGTTAAAAATTTCTCCGTTCTCCTTGAAATTGACAAATGCCCTACTCATTGTTCTTCTAATTTGTTCAGATTATCAGTGTTTTAGAATACGTATCCATTTGGACTTTATTCTTGTGGATGATGTCAGGCATTGATCTATGCTGTGTTTCTGCCACACTGTTATCTAGTTTTCCCAGCAATTTTTGTCAAACAGTGAGTTCCTACACCAGAAGCTGGGGTCCTTGGGTTTAACAAGCAGTTGATTGCTATATTCATTCACTACTGTGTCCTGAGTAGCAAACATATTCCACTTGTCTACCTCTCTATTTCTTGGCCAGCAGCAAGTGGTTTTGATGATTCCTGCTTTATAATATAATTTAAAATCTAGTAGGGCTAGGCCTTGCCTAGCATTCCTCTTCATAAGTTCCCTTGGTATTGGGATTAGTTTCCTTGATAAGTTTGTTCCTTGATAAGTTTCCTTAATATTCTGAAACCTTTTTTATTCTATATTTATCTTGATATAATTTCTTCTAGCTTTAGAAGATAATTACCTGGCAATTTGATTGGTGTGGCACTGAATAAGTAAATTAATTTGGGTAGAATAGTCACTTTTGTTATATTATCTCGGTCTACCCAGGATCAACTGATATTTTTCCACTTACTTAGATCTGACTTTAGTTCTGTGAAAATGTTTTGTAATAGTGTTCATATGGTCCGTGGCTTTCTTTTGGCACGTAGACTCCCAAATGTTTTACAGTATTTACAGTAGCTTTAAATGGGATTCTCTTTCTATGTCTTACTGTAGGGCTTTCATAGTAATATACAGAAATGTAGGTTTCTGGGATTGTTTTGTAACCTGAAAATTTGCCTAAGCTATTTATTTCAAGTAGTTTTTTTTTTTTTATTCTCTGAGGTTCTTTAAGTATATCTTCATATCATCGGCAAAAAGTGATAACTTTACTTACTCTATTTCCTTCAATTAACATTTCTTCTCTTATAGCTACAGCTAACATTTAACAGCATTTTGAATTACAATGGTGACAATGGACATCCTTGTTTCACTCCTGACATTAGTGCAGATGCATCTGGCTTATGTATATTCTATGTTATGCTTGCTAATAGTTTTAGGTAGATACTGCTTATTATATTATGGAAAGTTCCATTTATTCCTTTGCTCTCCAATGTTTTAAATAGGAATGAGTGTTGAATTTTGTCAAAACCTTGTTCTGCATCTGTGAAGATAATCATACGATTTCTGTTAATTTTGATATTGATGTGATCAATAAAGCTCATGGATTTCCTAATACTGAACAACCCTTCATTCCTGTTTAATCCTACCTGATAGCAATGTATTACTCTCTTGATAAACTGTTGTATTTTTTTTACTAATATGTTATTTCAAATTTTTGCATGATTATTCATTAGAGTAATTGGTCTACAATTTTCTTTCCCTATTCTGTCTGCTCCTGGTTTAGGTTTCACAACCATATATGTATCATAAAAAGCATAGTAAGAGTTCATCTTCACACACTTTCCCAAAAATCTACATAGCATTCGAATTAACTGTTCTTTAAATGTTTGATACAATTGACTTGTAAATCTGTGTGACCCTGGGGACTTTTTGTTTTGGAGTTTATTGATAGTTTGTTCAAAGTCTTTTTTCTTTGAAGTTACTTAAGTATCCTTTTCTGTTACATTGAGCAATTTATATTTTTTGAAACATTCATCCATCTCATTTAGTTTCTTGAATTTATGGATTTACAGTTTAGCAAAGTAATATTAGTTTTTCTCATTTGGCATTTACTTGGGGATTTTCAATTTGTTCTTTTTCTAGGTTTTTTAGCTTCATGCCCAATCCACTGATTTCCCCTTTCTCTGTTTTATTCAGTAGGTATTCAAAGATATAAAACTTCCCCTAACAACTGCTTTTCTAATATCCCATAAGATTTGGTTGGTTGTCTCATTATTCATTTGCTTGAATAAAGTTGTTGAGTGTTTCTAAGATTTGTTGTTTAACCCACTCTTTCTTTAGAATGTGATTATTTAGTTTCCAATTAATTTTTATTTATCTTTCCATGACATTTTATTACATACAATTTTACTCTATTATGAACCGAGAAGGATGCATTAACTACCCCCTGCCTTTTGCACATGATTTCAAGGGTTTTATGGTGTAGAACATGGTCAATTTTTGTATATGTGTCGTGTACCACTGAGAAAAAATTATATTGATTTCTATCCCCATTCCATTTTCTTTTTGTGGGGGAGGGGAATCTTGAAATGTTCTTATTTGATTCCTATTGCCTAGTTATAACTAGCATGTCAATTATAAGAAAACAGAATAATTCAAAATGTCTGCCATTTGCTATATCCAACATGAAGTAACCCATTTTCTCCCAATAGATGACAGAAAATGTTAACACATTTCTCTCCTTTTTAAGTCCAAATAATATGTGGAGCAACTGTTGGTGGTATGAAAGTCATAGGAAGACAGAATTATTGGTGAACACTCCTAAAGACAGGCATCCAGTACCGTTATGGCAGATGTGACTTGAGAGGGCTATTGAAGATTTATATAAAAGCATGGTAAGACTATCCCAGTAATTAGACAGCAAATTCAAAGAAATATCATCAATAATGAATGATGTAGAAGATCGGTAGGAAAGGAAGAGAGAGGAAGGCTGAGAGATAGGAGAGAAAGGGAGGCAGAAACAGAGAGACAGAAGGAGAGAGAGAGAGAGAGACACTGACAGACAGACAGACAGAGACAGAGACAAAGAGAGTCACGGAAAGAACAAGACAAAACTAGAGAGAAGAAAAGACAAAGAAAAGGATGATCACACTGTTGTCTATTGTGATGTAGTACGCTTTATAGGGAAAGGTATCATGAAGAATGAGAGACTTCAACTGGGCCGTAAAGGAAAACTAGCATGCAGAAAAATGAATCAAAAGGAAAGAGTAATCATTAGGAGTCACTAGTATTATTTTTGTGATTTGTACAGGAAAGGTATAATTAAAGGATGAGTCAGGGATGAAAAAAAGAGGATTCACAATATTTTAATAATAAAAATACTCCAAGGTTCTTTGTAGTTATCAAAATCTGCTTTTTAATTTTTGAGTAGGACTTTCTGGAGCGTGTGTTTGATGAGCTGTGTGTTGTATGTGTGTGTCTGTGTGCTCAAGCATACCCATTTTAGAAGGAATATTTATTTGATATTTGTTTCCCAGTTTCCTCTTTGTTTCTGAGACAATAACCAACAAAAACTTAAGACACTGGAGGAAAAGTGATCATGTCAGTAGGACGAGCTCCAGAAACAGTAGGGGAAAATGGATGCTTTGTTGTCACACGGAGTGCATAGGCACGCACACACACACACACACACACACATATACATGTGTGTATATATATATATATATATATATATATATATATATATATATATATATACACACACACCCACACACATACACACACAAACCTATGTTATACATGCATATACTTATATATGCACACTTACATATGTACACATATATATGTACATATATACATGTGTGTGCATATATACAGACAGAGGGAAAGACAGATAGACAGGGAGATAGATAGATAGATAGATAGATAAATAGATAGATATAGATATATAATATAAATTTCAATATATGTTGGGCATAACTATTGTGAAAAACATTTATCAGTCAATCCCCAATTGACTTCTCCAAAAGTTTCAGAGAAATGTTATCTGAATTTGCTATTTTTTCCAAAGTCTATCACACTTGACCTACTGAAATAGATTTCAAGGGGGAATTACCTTCTAGATGGATCCCCTGAGAAATAAACATTTCAACTTTTCCAAATTGTAAAACAGACATAGGAGATTGTCAAGGTGAAGCCAACAACCAAGTTACTTCTGCCCATACTTGTTTCTGAAAAGGTTTGTAAATCTGTGCAGTTTTGGAATTTTATCCCCATGTGTGTGCATGCGGTGCATGTGCTTTTGCGTGTGTTTGTTTATTTTATTGTTTTCAGTGTTCTACAGACATTTACCTATAACTTGGATTTTTTTCCCCTTCCTTCCCCTCATTCCCCCCTCACTTCCCCCTCCCTCCCTGAGATGCCATAAAATTTTATATAAGTTCTGCACATACATTCCTATTAAAAACAATTTCACCTTAGTCATGTTGTATAGACGAATGAAAATGAATGGGAGAAATCATAAAACAAACTAAAATGTATTACAAAAGAAATTAATCTGCTACATTCTGTGATCGAATTTCACAGTTTCTTCACTGGACATGGGAGGCATTTGGCCTTAAGAGAACATTGCAAATTTTTTAAGTCCTTGCATTGCAATGAATGTCTAAGTTTTCCAGGAAAAAAAAAAATCCTTGCAGACTGTGATGGGTCCTAGGTACAAAGTTCTCCTGGTTCTTTTCCATTCGCTCAGCAATCGTTCCTATAAGTCTTTCCAGTCCTCTCTGAAATCTCTCTGTTCATCACTTCTTAGAGTAAAATTGTAATCCATTACGGTCATATACCACAATTTATTCAGTCATTTCCCAGTTGATGGGCATCCCCTTGATTTCCAGGTTTTGGCCAACACAGAGTGCTACTATATATATTTATGTACATGTGGAACCCTCTCCCACTTTTATAATCCCTTGACGATACAGTCCTAGAAGAGGTATTGCTGGGTCAAAGGGTATGCACAATTTTGTTGCCCTTTGCGCATAGTTCGAAATTTCTCTGCAGAATGGCTGGATCACCTTAACGCTCCACCAACACTGAATTAGTGTTCCACTTTTTCCACACCTTCTATAATATTTCTCATCATCCTCTTTTGTCGTGTTAGCCAATCCGATAGGTGTGATGTGCTATCTCAGGGTTGTTTGATTTGCATCTCTCTAATCAATAGTTATTTAGAGCAGTTTTTTTCCATATGATTAGAGATAGTTTAATTTCTTCCTTTGAAAACTGCCTTTTCATATCCTTTGACCATTTATCAATCGGGGAATGGCTTGTACTCTTGAACATTTAACTCAGTTCTCTATGTATTTTAAAAATGAGAACTTTATCACAGATACTAGATGCAAAAATTCTTTCCCAGTTTTCCACTTCCCTCCAAATCTCGGTCGCATTAGTTTGGATTGTGCAAATACTTTTCAATCTAATGTAATGAAAATTATGTATTTTGCACTTCATAACGTATTCTATCTCTTGTTTAGTAAAAAATTCTTCCGTTCTCCATAAATCTAACAAATGCACTATTCTTTGCTCCCATAAATTGTTTATAGTATCAGTCTTCATACCTACATAGTGTACACATTTGGACTTTCTGTGTACGATGTCAGGGATCAGTCTATGGCTAGTTTCCACCACACTCTTATCCAGTTTACCCAGGAATATTTGACAAACAGGAAGTTCTTTTCATAGAAGTTATGGTACTTGGGTTCATCAAACAGTAGATTGATATATTCGATGACTATCATGTCTTCAGTACGTAACCTATTCCATTGGCCTACACTTCTGTTTCTTTGACAGTACCAAGTGGTTTTGATCATTGCTGCTTTATAATGCAATTTGAGATCTGGCAGAGCTAGGCCCCCTTCCCTAGCATTACTTTATTCTCTTGACGTTCTGAACATTTTGTTCTTCCAGATTTATTTAGACATAATTTTTCTAGCTCCAGAAAATAATTGTCTAATATTTTGATTGGTATGGCATTGAAAGAGTAAGTTAATTTTTTCAGTGTCATTTTTAGTAAATATAAACTGCCCAGATTAACACAAGGGGAAGTTGAATACTTAAATAATCCCATCTCGGTATAAAAAAAAATGATCAAGCCATCAATGAACTCCCAAGGAAAAAATCTCCAGGGCTGAATGGATTTACAAGTGAATTCTCAGAAACATTTAAAGAGCCGTTAATTTCAATAATATGCACACTGTTTGGGACAATTGGGGAAGAAGGAGTCCTTCCAAATTCTTTTTATCATGCAAATATTGTTTGGTAACTAGCCTTGGAGGATTCAAAACACAGCAAAACAATTATAGGCCAGTTTGTCTAATGAGTACAGATGCAAAAGTTTTAATAATATACTAGCAAAAATAATACAACAATTTATCAGGAGAATAATATATTGTGATCAGGTAGGATTTATGCAAGGAATGCACGGTTGTTTCAATGTTAGGAGAACTATTACCATGATTGATCATATCAGCAATAAAACTAAAAGAAACCAAATGTTTATTTCAATAAATGCAGAAAAATTTTTTGACTAATAGAACATCCATTCCTATTGAAAACACTGGAGAACATAGGAATAAATGGAACTTTCCATTAAATAATAAGCAGTATCTACATAAATATTCACCAAGCCTTATATGCAATGGGCATAAACAAGATGCATTTCCAATAAGATCAGGGGTGAAACAAGAATTTTCATTATCACCACTATTTTTCAATATGATACCAGAAATTTCAGATAAAGTAGGAAGAGAATAAAATGAAATTGAAGGGATTGGAATGGGCATAGAAGAAACAAAATTATCCTAGCTTATAGATGATAAGATAATATCCTTAGAGAATCCCAGAAAATCTAATAAAAAATACTTCAAACTTTAAACAACTTTGATAAAGTTGCAGGTTACAAAATAAACCCACATAAATCTTCTGCATTTCTATATATTACTAAGAAAGTCCAACAGCAAGAAATAGAAAGAAAAACTCTATTTAAATTTAGGGTAGACACTAAGAAATATTTGGGAGTCTATCTCCCAAGATAAACCCAGGGACTATAGGAATACAATCACAAATCACTCATCTGACAAATAAAGTAAGATCTCAGTAAGTGGAAAAACAACAGTTGCTTGTGGGAAGGCCAAGCCAACGTAATAACAATGACAATTGTACCTAAATAAATTTATTTACTTGGTGCCATATCAACCAAAGTACTAGATTATTATTTTGTAGAGCTAGAAAAAGTAATATCAAAATTCATGTGGAAGGAAACAAAGGTAGAGAATGTCAAGGGAACTAATGAAAAGAATGTTAGCTATGGTGGCCTAGCTCTACCAGATCCCAAATTTTATCATAAATAGAAATTATCAAAACCACTTGCTACTGGCTAGGATACACATGGGTAGACCAGTGGAATGGGTTAGGTACTCAAGACACAGTTGTCAATGAATAAAGCAATCTACTGTTTGGTAAACCCAAGGACTGCACGTTCTGGGACAAGAAGTCACTATCTGACAAAAATTGCTGGGAAAACTGGATAACAGTGTGCCAGAAACTGGGCATAGACCAATGCCTAACATGGTACACAAGAATAAAGTCTAAACGCGTACATGATCTAGACAGAAAGACTGATAGTATAAACGAATTAGTGTAGCAAGGAATAGTATCTTTATTGGATTTATGGAGAACGGAAGAATTTTTGACTAAACAATTGCTAGAAAACATAATGAAGTACAAATGGATAGTTTTTATTACATTAAATTTAAAAGTTTTGGCACAACCAAATCCAATGCAACAAGTATTATGAGGGAAGCAGAAAACTGGGCAATAAATTTTGGAGCTACTCTCTGTGATAAGGGTCTCACTTCTAAAGTATATAGAGAACCGTGTACAATGTACAAGAATACAAGTCATTCTCCAATTGATAAATGGTCAAAGGATATGAAAGGGTAGTTTTAAGAGGGAGAAAATAAAGTTACTTATTGTCATATGAAAAATGCTCTAAAACACAACTTATTGGAGAGATGCAAATCAAAACAGCTCTCAGATACCACATCACACCTATCAGATTGGCTAACATGCCAAAGAAGGAATATGATAATTGTTGGAGAAGAAGTGGGAGAGTTGGAACATTAATTCGTTGTTGGTGAACCTCTGAGTTATCCCAACCATTCTGAAACAAATTTGGAACTCTGCCCAAAGTTCTACAAATTTCTTTGTCCACTTTGATCCAGCAATACTGTTTCTAGGATATTCCACAGGAGATCATAAAAATGGGAAAGGGCCCCACATATAAAAGAATATTTATAGTAGATCTCTTTTTCATGGCCATAAAGTGGAAATCAAGAGATTGCCCATCAATTAGGGAATGGCTGGATAAATTGCCTGTAATGGTATACTATTTTGTTATGAGAAAAGATGAACAGGAAGATTTCAGAGAAGCCTAGCATGACTTATAGGAGCAGATGCTGAGTGAAAGTTGTATAACCAAGTGAACTTTGTACACAACAACAACCACAATTTGCCACGAACTGTTTTTAGTAGACTAAGTACTTCATTGCAATGCAAATGCAAGGACTTAAAAATTTCCAAGTGGTCTCTTAAGGCAAAATTCCTTCCACATCCAGAGAAAGAACTATTGAATTTGATCACAGAATGAAGCAGACCATTTTCTCTTGTATTTAGTTTTTACTTTCTGATTTCTCCTATTCATTTTCATTCTATTATCCAATATGACTAAGGAAAAACGTGTTTAATAGCAATGTATCTGTGGATCCTATATAAAATTGTGTGCCTTCTCAGTGAGGGAGTGGAGAGGTAGTGGGGAAAAAGGGTGAGGCAGGGTTAAAAAAATCTAGGAAAAATGAAAGTGACTGTACAACACTGAAAACAAATAAAATTTTTTAAAAAGCAAAAAAAGAAACAAAAAACTGGAATTATTTTCATTAGTTAGGTTTTGTACTTCCTTTTCCGTTTTTCCAATTTTTCCTTTAAATGGTTCTGTGATTTATTTTTTCATTTTTTTTAAAGCTATTGGTCTGTTTTTCTTCTCTTTCTTTAATTTGGGTTTGAAAATATTCTTGAACTCTTCCAAGAATACTCTTTGGCCTTGAGACCAGTTCATTTTCCTTCCTCAAGTTTCAGATGGTAGTGAGGTCTCAATGACAACCTCTTTTGTATTCATGTTTTGGTCCTTGTACCCATAAAAAGATTTATATTCTTTTCTTTTCTGCTTTGCTTCTTATTCATGGTGATAACTTTTTTCTGGCTTTTAAAGTAGATCTCTTCACCAGGGGCACAGGGACCTCTGTCCCACAATTCCTGTGCCTAAAACGTCAGGCTTTTTGTTTTGTGGTTTCTGGTTCTTTCTCCTAGAAGTTAAAATGCTGCAACTTACCTGGTCTTGAGCTGGCTTGTGTTCGAAAGCAGAGGTCAGGTGAAGTTTTTCTGGGTTTCCCTGGTATTACCCTGGAGCTAGCTTAAGTGTGGGGATTGGGTGGTCTGATCTCAGGAGGTTCCCACTTTTGAGCTAGAGTATATGGAAGCTTGGCAGTTTGCCCTAGTGTCTTCCCAATTTCACTCAGGTGATGAGTCATGGCTGGGCTCTTGCTGTTGACCATTAAGGGTTTCCCCCACCTGTGGCTCAAGATCTACTCCCTGTTTGCCGAGGTAGGTCTGTCTAGGAGACCTCTGTTTCTGTACTGGTCCCATTCAGTCACGGCATGAAGGACACCTCGTTGCTATTTTAGTGGCCTAAAGGTGTAAAGACACTCCCACTGATCCCACTGTTGCAGAATTTTTTGTGGGGAAATATTTCATAAGATTTTCAAGGTCAACAAGCCATATCAGCTCTTGAAATTTCAAGTAGGTGACTCACAGACATTTGATCTGAGGACTGATAATCTCAGAAGTACCCGTTGTAGTTACCTGCTGCTCCAGTCTCTCTCTTGCTCAGTTCCACTGGAATCCTATCCTGGGCTGATATGCTTAACATTCTGCAGTACTTAATTTTCCATTTCTTCATCATTTTATGCCCCCTTTAGCCAACCTCAGTTCAATAATTTCCAAATTGCAGGTGTTTCTAGGTTGCTATAATCATTCCAACCGTAATTGTTCCTCTTTACCCAACCCTTCCTTAATTCAGACCCTCATCATTTTTCCCCTTGAGAAATATTTATTAATTTAATTGAAAGAAATAAAAACAGTCAATTTAAATGGCCATATAAGGTATTTATTCTATGCTTTCCTATATCCATTCCAGTGTTCTCACACTTACCAAAATAATCTGCATAAATGATAGGGGCAGGCCACTTCGTGGCCTTATATCTTCTAGTTTCTTAATTTTGCAAGTAGAATTGTTGTAAACTTTGGAGCTTGACATCAATTATCGTTCATATCCACTATATTGTAACTAAGGGAGGGAGGTATAGGTGTATCGATCTTATTTTGACCTCTTCTGCCTCTTAGTATTTATAGACTAATTTCTATGTCATGATTGTAATCATTCATCACTCATTATGATTTTTGAAATTTGTTTCCATAACACTTCTACCGTAAAGTTTATCTTTATCCATACAGATCATTGACTTATCTCTCATTACATCTCATTCTCCTATATTTCTCCTTACGATGCAGTATAATCTTCACTTGCACCATATTTGTGCATATGAGAGGCAGCATATATTAGTAGATAGGGAACAATGTGTGCTATAAAATTTAATTCTGCCTCTGGAATTCTTAATATTTGAGTGACAATGATCAAGTTATGTAACTGTTTGCCATTTGTGTCTTTGAAAAATGGAAATAGTTATAGTTGTGATGGGAAAGAACAAATAGATACAGCATATAAATCTTGTGATAAACCTAAAGATAATATATATAACAACCATAGTTACTACTGCATCCAGTAGCCTTGCATTATTAAATTATTAAATATCTTAGTCTCTAAAATTATCCTTTTTGTGCCCCCACAATGCCAAGAGTTTTGTATAGAACATAGGATGAGGGTAATAAATGCTTTGGAGAATTGAACAGACCTTGGTTAACTGGATGAGAAAAATGAATGATAAATATATAAGGTCTCTTGATTATATGGTACCTGAAAGCAGTCATTCAGGTGCTTACTAAGAATAACTCATTCGTCTTAAAATCAAATCGTTGAAATAAAATATAAATAGAGAGTTAAAACCATCTAGAGCTGTCCGCTTATTTTTCTGATGAGAAAATATGTCTGGAAAGGTTAAATTATCACCCTTCAGTGGAGAGTGGATTTTTTTCTATTTAGCCACCAATTCTAAAAATAAATGTATTACATATTTATTATACTGAAATACCAGTATATAACCTTTGATTATTCAATCTACCAGCCCTAGGCAAAGACCACCAAGAGAGATGAAAAAACTGATATTTTTGTTCTCTTGGTTATTTTCCTCTCACTTTAGGAAGAGAACTCTATATACAGAGTCAGTCAAGGGAAATATATATGTGAAAAATATTTATGTAATAATGAACTAAAAATCAGAAGAGCAAATCTGACCTGGGATTTATGAGAGAAACATACATTTCCCCCTATGTGACTTAAGAAAAGAATTCCATCATCATTAAGATACTTGAATCAATTTACCAAAGCAAAGAAATTCTTCATCAGAATCTGCTTTAGAAAATACTATTCTGCATATCACATGGAAGAAAAGAAAGATCGGGAGCAGAGCCAAGATGGCGGAGTAGAAAGACTCACATATGCTAGCTCCGAAACCACAGCTCATGGATTTCCTCTAAAAAGAACTTCCAAAAAATTCTGGAACAGTGGAGTCCATGGCACTGGCGTGAAGGAGACTTACATTCCAGAGAACGCTGAAAAACCGATCCCAAAGGTCCGTTGCGCACCGAACGACAGCGGAGCCCACCCCTGCCCTGCCCTGGCCGCGCGGCACAGAGAGGAGCAAGCAGATGCGAAGAGGCTTCAGGGATGAAATCTCCAGCGGCCATGAAGATCCCTCCACACACAGACAAACAGGTCAGTGAGACAGACGTCTGGATGGGCTGAGAGGGGAGCAGGGTGTCTCCATGACTCAGGCCCCCTCAGGAGGCAGCAGCAGAGGCAGCAGCAGAGGCATCAGGTGACCAGAGGATCCCAGAGCAGGCAGGAGCTCTGCAGCAGCTCCATTACAGCAGGTCTTTGCATAAACCGCCTGAGTGAACTGAGCCTGGGAGGTGGCCCTGCCTCCACCTGAGAACCTGATTCAGTTTTACCCTGAATAGCAGCCATGAATGCCGCTGAAAGCCTTGAGGTTGGGAAACAGCATTTGCATCTCAGACCCCAAGCACCAGCTGCGCATATCTAGGCTGGGATGGAGAGGAATCACAGAAGTCAAGTAACTGGCAGGGAAAATGCCCAGAAAAGGGGAAAAAATAATACCATAGAAAGTTATTTTCTTGGGGACCAGATGATTCCACCCTGCCTCTCTGATGAGGAATAAAACTGCTTACCATCAGATAAAGGCATAAAAGTCAAGGCCTCTGCATCCCAAACATCTGAAGTAGATATTCAATGGGCTCAGGTCAAGGAAGAGCTCAAAAAAGGGTTTTGAAAATTAAGTTAGACAGGTGGAGGAACAACTAAGAATTGAAATGAGAGAGATGCAAGAAAAGCATTAAAAATGGGTCAATACCTTGATAAGGAGACCAAAGAAATGTTGAAAAAAATAACACCTTGAAAAATAGGCTAACTCAATTGACAAAAGAGGTTCAAAAAGCCAATGAGGAGAAGAGTGCTTTCAAAAGCAGAATTTGCCAAGTGGAAAAAGAGGTTCAAAAGCTCACTGAAGAAAATAGTTCTCTCAAAA
>JAQQSK010009096.1:0-13227 GCA_028658325.1 Potorous gilbertii | reverse complement strand
TTCGTCCTCAGAGAGGAATGATGCAATCCTCTGGTCACCAAGAAAATAACCTTCTATGGTCTTAGTTTTTTTCCCTTTTCTGGGCATTTTCCCAGCCAGTTACTTGATTTCTAAGAGTCCTCTCTACCCCTGGCCTAAATCCGCCTAGCCAGTGCTTGGGGTCTGAGATTCAAATGCTGCTCCCCAGCCTCAGGGCTTTTGGCGGCAGGCTTATCTGCTGGTTCTCAGGTGGGGGCAGGGCCGCCTCTCACGCTCAGTTCCCTCAGGGGGTTTATACAGAGATCCTTTGTAATGGAGCTGGGGTGGAGCTCCAGCCGGCACTGGGAGTCTCTGGCCGAGCTGCCTCAGCCTCTGCCGCGGGCGGCCGCTTCCCAGGGGTCCGAGTCCCGGAGATCCCCCGCTCCTCTCTCAGCCTGTCCCTCTCACTGACCTGTGCGTCTGTGGGTGGAGGGACCTTCGCGGCCGCCCGGAGATCCAGCTCCCTGACGCCTGCTGGGCTCTGCTCGCTGCTCTCAGTGCCGCGTGGCCGGGGCGGGGGAGGGGAGCGCTCGGCAGGACAGGCCTCCGCTCCCGTCTGGGGTACCTTTGCAGTCGGTTCTTCAGGGCTCTCTGCAACGCAAATCTCCTTCACTGTGTTGCTGCGCGGCCTCCACTGCTCCAGAATTTGTCAGGAGTTCTTTTTACAGGAAATCTATGGGCTGTGGGTTCAGACCTAGCATAGGTGAGTCTTTCTACTCCGCCATCTTGGCTCCGCCCAACAGTGTAAATATTATAGACAAGTGAACTTGACGTTGAGTTGATAAAATTTGAGTGTATTAGAGGACTGGTTAGTGAACAGTTGAAAAAAAAAATGAAGTAATTTCCACAAAGAGACCCTTGGCTTCCTTTAGGACTGGTGATCCAATAGTAGCTTCATGTCTTCATTTTGGGAAGGAGGGGATAAAGTTGCTAGATTTATAGAAAATGAGAATATGATGAAGATTTACCCAAATTTTACCAAGATGTGTGATGAAATCTTTATTATGCAACTCTTGTGGTCAAGAAGTGTACTACACACCCAACTTAACTTTTGGATAAATGTGATTATTATTAAGTCCTCCCCTTTCCTTTATCGTTTTCCATTTTCTTTTTCAACATCATCCCTTCCACAAATCAAAATCAACGGCAAGTCATGTCATCATCTCCTGAATGGCATAGTCCTCTTTGAGAATGAAGGAGAAACACAACAACTCATGATTAAAGCACTGCCTGTGTCCTTGGAGAGCTTTCCCCTTCCATTATCTCCTTTCTCTTACTAATTTTCACTCTTTTCATAACCATTAACTTCTTTCCTACTGCCTACAGATATGTCCAGGTCTCCCCAAAACTTTAAGAAATGAAACAAAATTTGCAAAGTACAATACAAAACAAGCAATCAACAGCAAAAAAAAGTTCTCGTCCTCAATTTATATTTCTTCTTCTCTCCCCCTCCTCCTTCTCCATCACCTCCTCTCCCTTCTCTTACTCCTCCTCCTTCTTCTTCTTCTACTTCTTCTTCTTCTTCTTCTTCATCTTCTTCTTCTTCTTCTTCTTCTTCATCTTCTTCTTCTTCTTTTTCTTCTTCTTCTTCTTCTTCTTCTTCTTCTTCTTCTTCTTCTTCTTCTTCTTCTTCTCTTTCTCCTTCCTCTTTTTCAACTTTCCTCCTATCCTTGTTTCAAACTCTCTCTGAACTTCAAAATCATAACCCCATGCCAGGTAATTTTACTGCCACCCACCCTAAACTTCATCCCTATTTGTATGTATAGGTGTGTGTGTTGTTCTCATTAGCATATAAGCTCCTTAAAGGTAGAGGCTGTCTTTCTTTTTACTTGTGTTTTTATCCCTGGTGCTTAGCACAGTAGCACCTGGGAGACCTATTATTAAGGTAAAATCAGTAAGTCTTGGCATCAGATTGGATACGGAAGGGTGAGAAAGTGAAGAGTCAAGGCTGATACTTATGTTACTATGAGCCTTGGGATGATGGTAGTGCCCTCAATGTAATAAGGAGATTTATAAGCAGAGAAGGTATAGGGGAAAATGATAAGTTCAATTTTGTATAGATTGTGTCAGCTAAGAAAACCTTGCCTCCCCGTCTTCATCAATTGGGTTGGTAATGGTTTTGATTATAGTGACAGAGATTTATAGAGCACTTTCAGTTTTGCAAAGCACTTTACATATGTTATTTTACTTGATTCTCAAAACAAAACAAGGAGATAGCTAACACACTGGATGACAGTTGGGATCCAAAAACGTCTCGATAGGGTAAAGCACCGAACTGATTTTAATGAGATGAAATTCAACAGAAATGAATATGAAATCTTATGCTTTGTTCAAAAAGATTAACTTACCAAGTACCAGGCAGAAAAGGAATAGTTAGAAAATCGTTTATAAGGGGAGGAAAATAAATAAAAGATCTAGGGGTTTTAGTGGACTGCAATCCCCTTATAATTCAGCAATGTGATATGGCATCCAAAAACCTAATACAGAAACAATAATCTGTTCTTCAGTTGCATTAAGAAAGTCAGAGCTTTTGGGGGAAAATAACACCAACAACAGCAGCAAAACCTTTTGTTATTTGACATACTACTTAAGCATTCAACTGCAACTGCTCTCTCCAAAGTTACCAATGAGCTATTAATTGCCAGATTTGATGGTGTTTTCTTAACCATCTTTCTTCTTGACTTCTGTGCATCCATTCAAATGGATGCTTTCCATTTGAATAGTCTATCTTCTCTGGGGTTTTGTGATGTTTCCCACTCTAGGTTCTATAAGTCTGACTGATTCTTTCCTGGATCTTTGACATATCTCCTAAGTGTTTATTACCCCTAAGACTCTCTCCAGAGACTGCTTCTTTTTTCTCTCTATGGTCTTCCTTGGTAACCTCATCAACTGCCATAGATTGAGTTATCTCCTCTATTCAGATGATTTGTAGTTATAAATTCACTCCTGATCTCTCAGTTGATTTCCATTTCCACATTACCAATTGCCTATTCACGTAGCCAGCACCATAGTTCAGGTCTTCAGCACCTTTCGTTTAGAATATTGTCATGATTTCCTAATAGATCTCCTTGCTTCAAGTTGATCCTCACTTCAGTACATCCTCCAGGACTGTGAAAGTGATGTTGCTAAAGCATACATCTGTTCATATCACCATGCCACTCAACCAACCTGAGTGACTCTCTGCTACCTCCAGGATCATATACAATCCAGTCTTGTGCCGGTATAGAAAGTTCTTTACAAAATCTTCACATCGTTTCTTTCTAGTCTTATTGCACATAACTCTCCTTCCATAATTCTACAGTCTAATTATATGTATCTTCTAGCTATTATTCCTTACATACTGCACTGAATTTTCTATCCTGATTACTATAAATTGCTTTTCTCCTTTACCTGGAATGCATTCTATCTTCCACCCTAAGCAATCTCCTTGAAATCTCTGGTTTCAATCTCTGGTTTTCTTCAAGATTCAGCTTAAGTACAGACTTTGCCTTTAGCTTCTCATGGCCCCCTCAGCTGTGCTACTGCACAATCCTTTCACCAATATTCTCTTATATCTGCTTTGGTTGTCTTTATTTATGTTTGTCTTTTCTACTGGATTGTAAGTTTGGCAGGGCAAGGACTATGTTCTTTTTGTCTTTGTTTCCCCAATGTCTAGTATAATTTCACTTAGAGAAGGTGCTAAATCTATATTCATTAATTGATTAAATAATATAGAGATCACAGTTCCCATGTACTCTGCCCTGGCCATATCATAGAGAAGTAGAATGTTTGCTTTAGAAATTACATTGAAAAATCTCATGAGTATATAAAGGAAGGGACCAATGATTCTGTAAGTCGGATTCCATGCCACATAAAGATCATTCAAAGGAAATGGGGATATTTTTCCTAGAGAAGAGAAAGTTTGATAGGGATAATCATAGTTGTCTTCAAATACTTAAAATCTGTCCAATGGAAGAAGAATCAGACTTCCATTTGGTCTCATAAGGCAGAACCAGGGCAATGGGTAGAAACAGTAAGGAGAAAAACTTAGGTTTGATGGCAGGGAAAAATTCTCTTAAATAGAGGCATTAGAAAGTAGAGTGAGGAGTCTTGTATGTGGTGAGCTCCTCTTGATTAGAAGACATCAAGAAAAAGTTGGTTTGGATCTATGTTCTTAGTCCTTTGAACTACAGCTTGGAATAGATGGCTGCTGAGATCCTTCCAGAAAAAAAATTCCATGTGAGGTAGGCCCTGCTTTTATCCCCATTTTACATATGAATAAATTATAGATTAGAGAAGTTAAGCAACTTGCCTTATATTACACAGCTATTCAAGGGTAACATTTTGAGCCCAATCTGTGATACTTCAGGTCTTACAGTCTATTCACTATACTACAGGATCTCTGAAATTCTAAGCATTTTTCAAGTATCATCATTATGCCACCCACTGCAGGGAACCTTTCTTGATTTCCTCAGTTGTTAGTATTTGCCTCATCCTTTTAACTATTTTTTATCTATTTTGTAAATATTTTATACTTATTTATGTGCTGACAGGGTTTATTCCCTTCTCGTCAATTAAGCATGTGAACCAGAATAGAAACTTGTTGAGGCTAAAGACTATTATTTTTAGTTTATAATTTCATACACAAAAGCCACTGCCTTGAACATAGTAAGCAATGAACAATTGTTGAGCAGAATTGAGTTATGTCCAGCCTAAGTCTGTCTCTTCTTACAGCTTCTATACCTTTTTCCTATTTCTGCCCCTTGAGGCCAAGCAGAACAAGTCTAATCCTTCTCCATGTGACTTTCTTCTGATATTTGAAAACGGCAAGTCATCCTTTCTCTGGGCCAAATACTTTCTTCAATCAATTCTCATATGTCTAAACTCAAGGTAATTCACCACCCTGATAACCCTCTTATGGACACTGGCCAGATTCTCACTCTCCTTCCTAAAATGAATTCAAAATCCAATTTGTGTTCTGACCAGGGTTGAAGCATAAGAACTACCATTTTTTTGTTGTTGCAGGAAGCTTGATATCTCAGTAGCCTAACAAATTTTAATAATATTTTATTTTCCCAGTTGCATATAAAAACAATTTTTGACATTCTTTGTTTTTAAATTTGAGTTTTAAATTTTCTCCCTCTCTCCTTTCCCTCTACTCTCCCTGAGATGGTAAACAATTTGACATAGATTATACATGTACAATCATGCAAAACATATTTCTACATTTGACTATTACATTGCTAATGAAATCCCTAGAACAAGTTCAGACAAACTGCCATCCAACCACACTTTCCCCCTTATCTGAACTTGTAAAGTTGGTTTTATTGGAAGCAACTGGTGAGGGAATAACTTGGGATTCTCTGAGGCTATGCCTTAGGATTCTGAACTCTGGCCTCTCCTACCAAATTGTAAAATATCCAAGTATGGAGACCATGTCTGCTGACTAATGTGCAACCCAAATAAGGAGATTAGCATCAAGGTTAGCCACTAATTAATGTTGTTGTTTTTATTTGGCCACAGCAAAAAGTTCATGTTTTATGGAATGAAGGCATTGAGATCTGCCCATAAAAACCATAATATTATTAGATTATTCAGTATCAGAAATGGATATTGTTTGATTGATGGAAATGATGCTAAAGAGGATATATTGCCAACTGTTTTGATGAGTAACCCTAGGGACCACAAGGCCTTTCCATCTAACTTGCAGCTGAATCCTCCTACATGAATCAGAACGTGAGCTCCTTGAGAAATGTATTGCCTTATCTTTCAGACTGTATTCACAGTACACTGTAGTGTTTTGAACATATTAAGTACTTAACAAAAGTTTTTTTTTAACATTTATTTATTTGTCCATTAATTCTCTGGTGTTAGCAAGATCCAAACAATGAAATCACATATCATTTAAAAAGTGCCTTATATGTCTTTTATTTCCAAGTAAACGTGGCACAAAGTCATTGATATTTTCTTAAACACATAAGAACACTCAAACTAGCAGAAATGAATTGGGGGGAGAAGTTTTTAGGGGGATTCCTTCAGATGTCTGGATATTATCTACCTTCTTTGCCAAAACACATAGCTATTTAAAGAATCAAGATGAAGAGACAATGGAAATGGAAAACACAAAGTTAAAGTTATGTCATTACTTCTGATACCCACAATCAAGAATCCATCCTACCTTAAGCTGAGCTCCTCCATAAAGAAGATAGTGTGATGAGAAAGGTGGTAAGTAGAATGAAGGGATACAAAGAGTTGCTCTGGCTTATTATACCCTTTACTTTCCAGAAGGGAGAAAGTAAAGTCAAATCAAAAAGCACTTTTTGAGCCAGGCACTGTGCTAAATCCTAGGAATGGGAAGCCCCAAAGAGTCCATTACCATCTTGACATTGGTGAATAGTAATCTTTACCAGAAAAGCTCATCTTGCAAGTCAGGCCCTGAAGATTACTTTTTAGGATTCTCCTTTTAGCCTGGTGATAGCAACGTCCATATCAGGTATAAGCTTTAGGTAACAGCAATCGAAATGTAGAAACTCAAATTCTCTGAGGTTTTGAATGAATTATGGAGTTCCTGATGTTTGAGCTGACTATTGGGAAACTAAATTTAAGAATATTTGTAATATTGTAATGAGATCTATTTTACAAAAGATTATAACAGAAATATTTAAGAATCTCTAAAAGCAACCTGAACCAGAAGTAGATATTGTAGATGAAGCCTATCCCCTCAGAACTGCCCTGAGTACAAGACAGACCTTTTCAGAATGCCCAAGAGGAGATGTTTCCAGAAACCAGATAACTATTTGAAACATCTGAATTCTAAGAAATGATATACTGATGAACTGGACATGAGGAATGGGTTACAATGAAATGTATTAAATGTTCAGCCTTCCTTCTCCTTCATTCCTCATGCACCACTCTTCCGGTAGGACCTACTTATCAAAAGGGAATGTCCCTGATGGAGTTTCCCAGGTAGTCTGTAAGTCATGAAAGGTCTAAAAGACCAAAGGGTGAATTGTTTCAAGATTAAGCCTGATACTTTTGGGTCACTCTGTCTCAAGTTAGTCCTATTAAAGTATAATATGTGACATAAAACTTCTTCAGTTCATATTCCGATATATTAGATTTAAAGTATTAAAATCTACAGAACCATTAGTCCCCTTTTCACAGTATTTTGGCTTCTGTAATGATTACTTCAGCTTTCCTAAACATCATGGGGTGATAGACATCTGATTTTATTGCTCTTTGATTTGTAACTTTATTTGGGCTAAGGGGTTCAAAAGAATCAAAGGGGAGAATTGTAAAATTGAAAATTGATTTTAATTCTATTTTGTTAAGACTTGATCTAGGGGGAAAACTAAGATAGCAGAGTAAGAGCACTGACTTGATAGCACTCTCCCCCCAAACCCAGTTAAATACCTGTAAAAATGACTAAAAAAATTCTGGAACTGCAGATCCCACAGAATGATGGAGTGAAGCAAATCTACAGCCCAAGATAGACTGGAAGGTCTCCAGGAAGTATGTGTTGTTCCGTACTAGGGGGAGGGTGCAGGCACAGAGGAGACCTGAGTAGGCCTCTGGGGGATGAAATTTCTCACACTTGTGGCAATTTCCAGACTTCATGACCCCCAAACCCTGAGGACAAATTGGGTGGTCAGTGAAAAAAGCTTGTAGGACCTGTGTGGGAGAGTGAAGTGGTTCGGGCCCAGCCCCAGGGCAACAGAGGCTGGAGGGGGCAGAGGAACCCTTGGTAGCCACAGCAACAGCAGGGGCAACAGTAGCAGCAACTGTTTCTGGAACTCTAGGCCCATGGATTGTGGAGTAATTGAGTGGCTTATAGTATACCCCTCATAGCCAGTAGAAGTAGAGATCTCTTTTGATAAAGAGCTCAAAAGTAAAGTAAATCCCTGGGAAAATGAGCAAAAAAAGGAAAATAATCAGACTATGGAATCTTACTTTGATGACAAGGAAGACCAAAACATGCAAACAGAAGATAACAAAGTCAAATCTCCTCCATCCAAAGGCTCCAAGAAAACTATGAATTGGTCTCAGGCCATGAAAGAACTCAAAAAGGATTTTGAAAATCAAGTAAGGGATGTAGAGCAAAAATTGGGAAGGAAAATGAGAGCAAGGGAATAAAATTATGAATAATAAGTCAATGGCTTTCTAAAGGAGATCCAAAAAATTCTGAAGAAAATAACATTTTAAAAAATAGACTAAACCAAATGATAAAAGAGATTGAAAAAGCCAATGAAGAGAAAATGCCCTAAAAAGGAAAACTGACCAGATGGGAAAGGAGGTCCAAAAGCTCAGTGAGGAAAATAATTTCTTAAAGATTAGAATGGAGCAGATGAAAGCTAATGACTTCATGAAAAATCAAGAAATTATAAGACAAAACCAAAGGAATGAAAAAAATAGCCGACAGTACGAAATACCTCATTGGAAAAACAACTGAACTGGAAAAGAGGTTCAGGAGAGACAATTTAGAAATTACAGGGCTACCTGAAAGCCATTATCAGAAAAAAGAACCTAGACATCATATTCCAAGAAATTATCAAGGAAAACTGCCCTGATATTGATTGAAAGAATACACCTATCACCTCCTGAAAGAGATTCCAAAAGGAAAACTCTTAGGAATATTGTAGCCAAATTTCAGAGCTGCCAGGCCTAGGAGAAAATATTGCAAGCAGCCATAAAGAAACAATTCAAATATTGTGCAAATACAATTAAGAAAATACAAGATCTAGCAGATTCTACATTAAGGGATCAAATGGTATGGAATATGATGTTCCAGAAGTCAAAGGAACCAGGACTAAAAACAAGAATCACCTACCTATCAAAACTGAGTATAATACTTCAGGGGATAAAATGGTCATTCAATGAAACAGAGGACTTTCAAGCATTCTTGATGAAAAGACAAGAGCTGAATAGAAAATTTGATTTTGGAACAAAAGAATCAAGAGAAGCATGAAAAGGTAAGCAGAAAAGAGAAATCATAAGGGACTTACTAAAGTTTAACTGTTTACATTCCTACATGGAACAATAATATTTTTAACTCTTAAGACTTTTCTCAGCATTTGGGTAAGTTGAGGGATTATATCCATATAGACAGAGGGCACAGGATGAGTTGAACAGAAAAGAATGATATCTGCAAAGATATAAAATTAAAATAGTAAGAAAGGAATATATTGGGAAGAGAAAGGGAGAAATAGAATGGGGCAAATTATCTCTCACATAAAAGAGGCAAGGAAAATCTTTGTCAATGGAGGGGTAGAGGTGAGAAAGAAAAAGTGAACCTTGCTCTCACCACAGTTGGCTTAAGGAGGGAATAACAAGGACATTAACTTTGTTATGATAATATATCTTATACAACAGGAAAATGGGGGATAAGGCGGGGAGGTGTGGGGTGGTGTGCTGAAAGGAGGGAGGGCAAATGAGAGAAAGGGGTAATTGAAAATAAACACTTTTAAAGAGGGATAGGGTCAGAGGACAGAATAGAAAAAATGGAGGGCAGAATAGGATGGAGGGAAATATAGTTTTTCACAGTATGACTTTTTTTTAATTTTATTTTTCATTTTTAACACAGTCCATATCATATAAAACAATTCCATCTTTTGGTCAGGTGATACTTATTTTTAAAGCATTTACAATATAGACCGCAAAAGAATTTTTTTAAACATTAGCCAGTTGAGACACAAATAATATTTATGTATGCTAACTTTACAAGTCCTTGACCTAATTGTCTCCACAGTTTTACTAAGTATTAAAAAACCCTAACTTATTGTTGTTAGTCTGAAGTCCTAAGTCTAATACCTTAATTTTAGACTTAACCTTGGATGTTCCCCTACCAATAATCTCTAATTTAACAGATTTAGTATTAAGCTTACAATCCTGTTGACTATAGGAAATTGCCACTAAGAGTAGGGATATTGCAGGGAACCAATATCTCACCAAATTCATGTCAATTCCAGGTAGGAGTAGACTGTTCAGTCCGGCTTAAAGTTTGACAGGTGTCAGTGGGGAAATTGAGTCAGGAGACTCCTACTTCAAACCAGACTGAACAGCTGCTCTCCTAGCCTTCCCATGAGATCACCATTTGCAGTTCATACCAGCATCTCACAGGCTCACTGGCATCATGGATTAGAGGCTCAGACCACCTTTCTTGATATCCTTGCCTGGAGTTAGACTCAGAACAGTCACTTAATAGTCCCATAGCATCTTATAATAGCAAGTTACAATAACCAGGTTTAAAATATGACTATAATTTCATTTTGGCTAAGGAACATCTTTTGAGGCAAATCTTAAGTGGCTTACATGTCTTTCTATACAGGTTCTAGTTCCTGATTAAATAGCACTCATAAAATCAAATTTACCATTAAAACCTTAACTTTTCCATCAATGCCAAATTTTACCCGAGGTTAACTGCCTCTAGGAAATTTAGACTAAAATTCTTTTCCCCAAACTAAAGATGTCTTTGATTTATTTTCAGTAATTAATTCAGTCAATTATTTTAATACTAATTGCTTTTAAATCACTTTGTAACATGTCCAATTTTTCTCCCCATCACTCCCCTCCTCCCACTTCCTAATACCTTGCATTCTGATTACCCCTTCCTTCAATGAGCTCTACCTTCTATCACACCCCACCCTTCCCTTATCCCCATCTTCTCTCTTTTATTGTAGGGAAAGATAAATTTCTATACCCCATTCCCTGTGTTTCTTATTTCCCAGTTATAAGCAATAAAATTTCTCAACATTCATTTCTAATACTTTGAATTCCAACTTCTCTCCCTCCCTACCCATCCCCACGGAGAAGGCAAGCAATTCAATACAGACAAAATATGTGTTGTTTTGCAAAAGACTTCCATAATAATCATGTTGTGTAATACTAACTATATAGCTTTCTATCCTACTCTATCCTCCCTTATTTTTTTATTCCTTCATTTGACCTCATCCCTTCCAAAAAGTATTTATTTCTATTTACTTGCTTCTCCCATTTGCCCTCCCTTCTATCATTCCTCTCACCACACTTGTCACTTCCTCTCCTACTTTCCTGTAATGTAAGATAGATTTTCATACCAAATTTAGTGAGCATGTTATTCCCTCCTTCAGACATATGTGGAGAGAATAGCTTTACTTTTCCCCCTCTCCCCTTCTCCCTTTTTGCCTCCATTGAACATGATTTTTCTTATCTTTTTTATGAGTTATAGCCTGCCCCATTCCATTTCTCCCTTTATCCTTCCAGAATTTTCCTCCCTTAATTTTCATTTTTTTTTGTGTATGGATATCATCTCTTCTGATTCAACACAACCTGTACTCTCTGTTTATATATGCGTATGTGTATGTATATACAATCCTTCCCCCTACCCAAATACTGAAAATGATTCAAGAGTTATAAATATTTTCTTTCTATGTAGGAATGTAAACACTTCAGTTTTACAAAGTCCTTTATGATTTTTCTTTCCTGTTTACCTTTTCATGATTCTCTTTATTCTTGTGTTTGAAAGTCAAATTTTCTATACATTTCTTCTATTTTCATCAATACGAATGCTTCAAAGTCCTTTATATTATTGAATGACCATTTATTCCCCTGAAGCATTATACTCAGTTTTACTGGGTAGGTGATTCTTGGTTTTAATCCCAGTTCCTTTGACTTCTGGAATATCCTATTCCAAGCCCTTACATCCCTTAATATAGAAGCTGCCAGATCCTGTGTTATCTTGATTGCATTTCCACAATGCTAGAAGTTTTTCTTTCTATCTGCTTGTAGTATTTTCTCTTTGATCTGGGAACTCTGAAATTGGGCCACAATATTCCTAGGAGTTTCTCTCTTTGGATCCCTTTCAGGAGGTCATAGGTGGATTCTTTCCATATTTATTTTGTCCTCTGATTCTAGAATATCAGGGCAGCTTTCCTTGATAATTTCTTAGAAGGTAACAAACATCTAGACTCTTTTTTTTGTTCATGGCTTTCAGGCAATCCAATAATTTTTAAATTGTCTCTCATGGATTTATTTTCCAGGTCTGTTGTTTTTTCAATGATATGTTTCACATTATCTTCTATTTTTTCAAACTTTTGGTTTTGTTTTCTTAACTGTGTGGTTTATCTCATAGTCATTCATTTCCCTGAACTCAATTCTCTGTTTCAATGAACTATTTTGTTCAATGAGATTTTGAACCTTCTCCTCCATTTGGCTAATTCTGCTTTTTAAAACATCCTTCTCCTCATTGGATTTTTGGACCTCTTTTTCCAATTAAGTTAGCCTCTTTTTAAAGCTGTTGTTTTCCTCAGCATTTTTCTTTTTTGGTTCTCCTTTAGCAAGCTGCTGACTCATTTTTCAAGCTCTTCTATTGCCTGAGCCCAATATAAGTTCCCTTTGGAGGCCCTGGAGGCAGGGGCCTTGACTTCCTCTGACAGTGCTTTATTCTTCCTCATCCAAAAGGAAGGAAGGAGACACTTGGTCACCAAGGAAGTAGCCGTCTGTGGTTTTCCTAGCCAATTACTTGACTTCCAAATTTGCTCTCCACAACTACTTTTCCTGCAGTTCACTCAAGTCAGCACTGGGGCCTGAAATTCAAATAAACTACTCCAGTCCCCCAGGGACTTTTGGCAGGGGCAGGGTCACTATTCAGTGTGAGATTAAGATCAGCTGCTCAGGTAGGGGCAGAGCCACCACACAGGGCTCATTTTGCTCAATGGTTTTATGATGAGGGCTTCAACAATGGATGCTGGCTGCTTGCCTTGGGAGCCCCTGTTCACTGCTGCATCCACTACTGCCTCTGCTACTGTCACCTGAGGAGGCCTGAGTTATAGGGACACCACACTCCCTTCTTAGCCAGTCAAAAAAGCCCTTTCCCTGACCTTTAGCACCTGTGGGTTGAGGGATCTGCACTGTTGCTGGAGATTCTATCCTTGAAGCCTGATTGGTCCTGTTCCTCCAGATGCCTCATGACCAAGGTTGGGCTGGTCTCTGCTCAGGGTCAGGGGCAACAGACCTTTCCCATAAATCTTTCAGGTTACTCTGGGCTAGAAATTTCCTCCACTCCATTGTTCTGTGGCTTCTCATGCTCTAGAATTTGTTGAGTTTTTTTTTTATAAATTTATTTGTTTAACTTTTTACATTCATTTTCACAAGATTTTGGGCTCCAAAATTTTCTCCCCATTTGTCCCCACCCCCACCCCAATACAATGAACATTCTAATTACCCATATCACCAATCTGCCCTCTCTTCTTTCAT
>JAQQSK010009095.1:0-13227 GCA_028658325.1 Potorous gilbertii | reverse complement strand
ATAGAAGACGCCTCGAGAGGCTTCCAGAGCCCTTATCAACTCCGAATTTCCTGCCCAGAGTTTCTCTGCAAAGCCCTTCTTGGGCAAGCTGGAACTTGGTATCTCTCACCCTCTGGGCTGGAGGTGAGAAGGAGCTCCTGCAGTTCCCCGCAGTGGACACAAGGGGCCCTTCTGCGCAAAGAGGCTTCTCCACACCCTAACTTCCAAACACTCCATAACCATCCTTACACGCTTAGCCTCCCCAGTCTTCTTCCACGCTTGCAACGTGAGAGAACGTCAGATAAGAAACTATAATGTAGTGATGATCCAGAGGAATTCCAGCCGGCGCCGGTGACAGGCTCTACCCAGCTGAACTGGTAATGAGTCAAGTCAACAAGCATTTATTAAGCGCCTACTATTGTGCCAGGCACTGTGCTAGGCACTGGGGAGAGAAATGGGCAATAAAGGTGTCCATCTGGCGGGCTGTATGCTCTTTGCGCTGCTCACTCCTGAAATCATCTGGGCAAGGGGATTGGAGGGGCAGGGGTGAGGCTAGAACAGGCATTGTCCTAGGTTAGAGAGGGACATGCAGTGCTTGAGGGATGGTATGAAGAAAGGGGGCTCTGGGAAGCAAGCGGTGAGTAGGAGTGGGAGTAGGTATGACCCAGTATGCCTCCCCAGGCAGCCCTCTGGGCAACAACCCCGCCCCTCCCGCCCCCCCAGTGCTCCCGTGTCCTGTTCTGAGCCCCAGTCTGGAGTGGGAGGGGGGATCTGGAAGGGAGGGGGGGCCTGGAGAGAAAAGAGAGACAACAGAAAAGGAGATGGGGTCATTGGAAGAAGTAGAGTTCCCTTTGTGGAGGTCAGGAAGTGGAGGGTAGTGTCTGGGGCCTAGGGCCTATGGGGGTGGGTAGAGTGGCACCGGGTCAACTCCCAGCCGGTGGCAGGAAGGAATCCGTGAGGTCTAATTCTCCAGTCTCCCTCTTAGGGCTCCTCTTATCTGAGGGAGGAGCTCTTCCTCTGAAGTGGTGCGACCGGGACCCCACCCTGATACCTCGGGGGAATGGACGTAGGGGGAGAAAGAGGAGGGGAGGGGGACCTTTTTTATGTCCAGGTCCCTGAGACAGAGAACTATAAGGGGGAGGAGGTCTGAAAGGCTTGGACTGGGACACTTGAGAGACCCCTCTATGGAAATTCTCAGACCCCCCCCCCCCCAGGCCCTTCTGGCTTCCTTCCCATCCACTTAGTCTCCTGGGGTCTCTTCCCCTACCAGCGTTGCTTTTGGAGGCGTGAGTCATTGACTCTCAGCTGCTCTTGGTGCAGTTTTAAGCTTTAAAAGCTTGTCTTTTGGTTAGACGATGTGTTTATTTATTGGACCTGTATTTTAAATTGCTACTTCCATATCGCTGTATTAGATGCAGATTCATTTTATAAACAATATGCATTTACAATCTCCTGCAGTCACCACTCTTTCCCCAGAGTCCCTTATCCCTGCTCACAGACTGGAGCATCAATAATTCAGCTGCGGCCACAAGTGAGTGCCGGGAGGCTGAGATACGGTAAAAGTGGGAAGGGGCTAATTGGCCTCTCCGTTCCTGAAACCAGCACTCTGAATCCTATGCATAGCCTACATCCAACTTGAACTCAAGACCCTACACCCTCTCCAGATTCTCACTCAAACGCTAAACCTCGGTGTCCATCCGCACATTCTGGCTCCCAGCCCCAGCCACACCAATCCCTCCCCGGCTGCTCTCCAGCTGCCTCGCCATCTCCCTTTTCTAAGGGAACGGAAGGGAGGGGAGAGGGAAAGGACAGGAGAGAAGGAGGTGGCTGTATGTTAGGGGCAACAATTCAGAGGTATATGGGGGGAGGGGGGAGTGGAAGAAGGGTAAGACTCAGAGACTGGGAGGGGCTCAGCTGCCCCGTCGGGGAAGTGGGAGGCGGCTGTGGCGCCGGGAAGCGCCTGAAGCCCCTGGGCGTCTGACCACTACCATCCCAGCTTCACTTTCTCCAGGTCCTCTGCACTAACCCCTGTAGGGGCACCGCGCAGTGAGTATCAGATGAGCAAGCGGGGAACTCCGAGACCACCTCCCGTTTCGCCCCCACTCTCGTCCTCTTTTCCTGGGCCTGCCCTCCTCATCAAGCAGATAATGACCTGACATCGTGCAGACTTTGGGTCGCGAGAGAGAACCCTAAAAGGGGGAGGGGAAGGAGACTCATGCGGGAAGGAAGGCCAAGGGGACCAAGGAACTGAAAATCTGAGGCTAGGTAGAGCGCAGGAATGAGGTTAGAAGAGATGAGGGAACGTGGCCAGGATAGAAATGAGAGAGATACTGAAAAAGCGAAATAGACAAATTAGCTGGGAAAAGGAAAAGGGGACTGAACTAGGGCGAGAGATGGGAGAAGTGCTAGGAGAGAAAATAGGTGGGAGTGCTGGAGAGGGGCTGTGTTGAGAATCAAAGGAAGGCGAGTAAAAAGCAGATGTGGGGGGGGCTTTCTTTCTCTCTGGAGAAAGTAAATTGTCAATTTCTTCCTCCTCCCCTCCCCCTGTTCCAGCTGTTCCCTCGGAGCCCACTGTGACTTTGGCCCATTTAGGGGTAGGGGTGAGGGTGAAGAGATCATGCCCCGCCTCTTCAGCCCCCGGCCTCCTCCCAGCGAAGATCTCTTCTACGAGACTTACTACAGCCTGAGCCAGCAGTACCCGCTGTTACTACTGCTACTGGCCATCGTGATTTCCACGCTTCTTGCTCTGCTTGCGGTCACTTGGGCCAGCGGTCGGGTGAGGAGGGACCCCTTTGCCCAGATAAGGGAGATGTACTCCGGGTTTTCTCTCCTTTCAGCCTCCACAAGAGACAAAGGGGCTGAGAATCCAGCAGATTGTCTTGTGGTTGGGTGAAGCTGAAAAAGAGAAAAAGATTGATTCTGGGTTTAGGACCCTGCCAATAACTAGCCTGGGACTCTGGGTCTCAGTTTTGTCATCTATAATATTATTGGTGTTGGATAACTATGAATCTATACTCCAGAATCAATCTTTTTCCAGGTTTTACATTTTTCCAGGAGGGGAATTCCACCCTGGCCCCTGGGAAATTCATTTCCTGGTTTTCTTTCCCTCTTAAGGAGCTCAGAGGGGCAGTTGTACCCATAGCCAGTCTCAAAGGGCAAATATATCTAACGAATTTTCCTCTCACACAGTCCCCAGGCTCACCCCAACTCCATTCCCAGGAAACAATCATCTTGCATCTCTCTATTTTCTGCTTTATTTTCCTTCCAACTGAGTTGAGGTCCACCGAGTTGGGAGCAGAGATAGTCAATTAACATTTATTAAGCACCTTTTATAAGCCAGGTTCAGTACTGAGCACTGGGGATAAAAATTGGGGACAAAAAAAAGGACAAAAAAAACAGTACCTGTGTAGCTCACAATCTAAGTGAGGAGAAAACTTGCAAACAATTACGTACAAACTATATACAGAATGAATTGGAGAAAACCAACAGAGGGAAGACATTATGAGTGGGAAAGGCCTTAAGGACCTTGTCCACTTTCTCTAGCCTCATAAAGGAAATTAAGAGAAAGTTGTCCTTTGCCCCAGGCTACTTAGTGACAAAATTCATACTGGCATCTAAGTTCTTCTGAGTACTAGATATCTTTCCAATATGCTATACCAGGGTAGTACAGCAGAAAGGGCAACTCCCTCTGGAGTCAGAGAACCTAGATCTTGACATCTCAAGGTAAGTCTTCATTACTTTGCATGACCTGGACAAATCATGTAATCTCCTGGGGCTTTGAATTCCTCATTTACAGAATATTAGCCTTGGGCTAGAGGGCTTCTAAGGATGCTTCCACTCTAATAAATGATCCTATGACCTAGATTAGACTGGGAAGCCTTGGGAGAGGAGAGCAAGAGAAGGGAGGAAGGACAAGATTTCAGGTCAGGTAAGAGCCCAAGTGGGGCAGCTAAGTGGCACTGTGGATAGGGAGTCAGGCCTAGAGGTGGCACTATTCATCTGAATGAGCCCAAATCCAGCCTCAGACATTTTCTAATTGTGTGACCCTGGGCAAGTCACTGAATCATATTTCCTCACTTCATCACCTGTAAAATGAGCTGGAGAAGAAAATGACAAACCATTCCATTGTCTTTGCTAAAAAAAAAAATCCCAAATAGGGTCACAAAGACTCAGACACAACTGAAAGGACTGAACAACAAGAGTCCAAGAGGAGCTCAGACAAGATTCATTAAACTACCAAAAGGTCCGCCAGTCAGCATCCTTACCAGCCCACCTGATGTTTGCCCCTAAGCAAAGTTTCAAGACCAACCAAACACCTCCCCAGTTCTGGCTTAGGAGTTAAAGGGAAGCTGAAAACAACTAAAGACTTTGGGGAAATCTGTATTTAAAATAGTGAGATGTAAATGACACATCATCTAGCTGCTTTTTAGTCCTCTATCTACTTTTTGGAGTATCCTCCTCTTATCCAGAGATTTCTCCCTAGTTCCTCACATCCGGGGTTCCAGTTAGATTCTTTTTTCTCAATTCCACACCTCCCACAGGTCTTAGGTCCTATTATCTCCCTACAGGCATTGGGCTCAGACCCAGCCTTCCTGGCTGGGGTGCTGTGTGCCCTGGGAGGCTTTGCGATGCTGCTCTGCTTGGCTTCCCGAGAGCAGCGTCTGCAGCGTTGGACCCGCCCGGTATCAGGCCTCGTGTGGGCCGCCCTGCTGGCCCTGGGCCACAGCTTCCTTTTCACTGGAGGTGTGGTCAGCGCCTGGGACCAGGTCAGAGGGGAATGAGCCTTTACAAGGGAGGGGAAGCTGGGAAACAAAACTAAACCAGGAGGTCAGCTGGGGTGGCAAGAAGGAAAGTTGAAGGGAAATCACCGAGGCAGAGAGGAACTGCTTCCACAGGTGAAAGATGCCCAGGGCTTCTATGGACATCATGGGGACACCTGGGAGCATCCCTTCTTTCTCTTCTCTGTCTCAGGTGTCTTTCTTCCTCTTCATCATCTTCACCGTGTATACCATGTTGCCTCTGGGTATGCGGGATGCAGCTGCAGCTGGCTTTACCTCTTCTTTATCCCACCTCTTGGTCCTGGGACTGTACCTCGAACCTCAGTCTCACGCTCAGCCCTCCCTTTTCTCTCAGGTGAGAGACATCAGGACCATAGAAAGTCCTAAGCTCTGGACAGCTCCCTAGTCCAGGGACCAGGTCCCCTAGGATTTGGCTGAGATTATTCCCTCTCGGGCTATTTTCAGCCCCCAGTGTTTAATTCTGCCCTACACTTTGATCCCTTTATCTCACTGTAGTTGGCTGCCAACGCCGTGCTATTCTTGTGTGGGAATGCTGCAGGAGCCTATCACAAGGCGCTAATGGAGCGTGCCCTTCGGGCCACATTCCGTGAGGCTCTGAGTTCCCTGCACTCTAGGAGGAGACTGGATTCTGAGAAGAGACACCAGGTCAGACCTGGGGCCTAGGACCAAGGACCTGGCACTGGGAGGGATAGATCATCGTTGGGATAGTTACTGTAGGAGGAACAGGGTCTTGGGAATTGGGGACGTCGATTACTTACAACTGAGTGTAATCAGGAGTGATGTATGGAAAGGGAGCTGGTTTTGGAGTCAAGAGACCTGGGTTGGAATGTGGTCTCTGCCCCTGAGACTTTTAGTGAGTCACTCTCTGAGTTCCTTGTTAAGTATTAAAGGGAGATAAGATTTCAAAGAGTTAACCTACAGGCTTGTCTCAAGTGTTAGATGTTTTATAAGCCTTGACTGCTAGATGGCGCAGTAGATAGAGTGAAGGACCTGGAGTCAAGAAAGACCTGAGTTCAAATTTGACCTCTGATGCTTAGTTGTGCAGCCCTGGGCAAGTCATTTAACCTGTTTGCCTCAGTTTCCTCATGTGGAAAATGAACTGGAGAAGGAAATGGCAAACCACTCCAGTATCTTTGCCAAAAAAAAAAAAAATACCCAAATGCGGTCACAAAGAGTCAGAGATGACTGAATCACACACACACACACACACACAACCGTTAAAGTACTAAATGAATACAAGATACCATTATTACCCAGGTGGAATAAAGTATTTGACAGGAGCAGTGTTTTGCAAAAGGAGCAGAGTTGGAGGGGATACAGTCTTGGCTTGGTATTTGGTGGGAACAATATTGAGAAATTTGGTGCCTACAGCTCATCAACTCAACAAGTAACATATACCCACCTGCTCTATGACAGGCACTATGCTAGGTGTTAAAAATATAAAAAAGGAAAAGAAAAAACATAAACCATTCCTGAACCTCAAAGACCTCGCTTACATTCTAGGAACATCTCTTGCTGTCCATTCTGCCGGCTTATTTGGCCAGGGAAATGAAGGCCGAGATCATGGCCCGGCTCCAGGCTGGCCAGGGTCCCCGGCCTGAGGGCACCAACAACTTTCACAGTTTGTACGTGAAGAGGCATCAGGGTGTCAGGTATGTTGAGAGAGGGCAGGAGAGGGAAGAAGGGAGGGAGAGAGAGAGAGAGACAGAACAGATGAATTGGCTGGGACAAGAGGGAGGAGTGGAGAAAGGGAAAAAGAAAAGGAGGAGGGAACACAGATACTCTATTCCATGGGATTGGGGGTTCTAATTTCTGTCCTCCACATCCTGCCTCAGTGTACTGTATGCTGACATTGTCGGCTTCACTCGACTGGCCAGCGAATGCTCTCCCAAGGAACTGGTTCTCATGCTGAACGAACTCTTTGGCAAGTTCGACCAGATCGCCAAGGTCAGAGCTGGTGAGGGACTCCCACCTTAGAAAGACCCCTTATTTCTGAGGCACCATCTCAGCCACATCCAGGCCCCCAGACTCTCACTCCCTCAGATTCTCCAGTCTGGGAGACCATATAGTTGGGAACTGCAGCCCGCACCCCCTCCCACCCCAAACCTGACTCTCCGAGTCATCCCCATTAATCAATCTCCTGCCTCTCTTTCTTCGTGTTGCCTCTAATCTGTTGCCCATGTCATGTATCTCCCGCCCACCTCCCTCCCCCTTTCTTCCCCAGGAGCACGAGTGCATGCGGATTAAGATTCTGGGAGACTGTTACTATTGTGTGTCTGGTCTGCCGCTCTCTCTGCCTGACCACGCACTCAACTGTGTGCGCATGGGGCTGGACATGTGCCGTGCTATCCGGTCAGAGCTTGGGAGACACCCTGGGGTGGACCGAAGAACGGAAAGAACAGGAAACCCAAAACTTTGGGGGCCTGGGGTCCAGTGAGGGAAATTGGGCAGACGGGATGCTGGGCTTACATTAGGCTGAGCAGGGGCAGGGAACCTGCGAACTCGAGGCCACACGTGATCCTCTAGGTCCTCAAGTGTGGCTCCTTAATTGAATCCAAACTTCACGGAACAAATCCCCTTAATAAAAGGATTGTCCTGTAAAACTTGGACTAAATCAAAAGACCGCACCCAAGAGTCCCCATCATTGCTAGTAATGTAAAGGCTTCCCTCTGTTTGAGTAGGGGGCATGGCCTAGGCAAAATCAGAAGGCAACGTCAGGGAGATGATCTGGGTTCAGATTAAGCCCGGTGTTGAGCCAACCCTCTTTCTGCCCTTCTCTAGGAAGCTGCGGGCAGCCACTGGAGTGGACATCAACATGCGTGTGGGCGTGCACTCAGGCAGTGTGCTCTGCGGTGTCATCGGGCTTCAGAAGTGGCAATACGACGTCTGGTCCCATGATGTCACCCTGGCCAATCACATGGAGGCAGGTGGCGTGCCAGGGTGAGTGGGTCTGCTCCATGAAGCAAAAGAACAGTGTTGTGCTTAAAAAGACATCCTGTCTCGGTATGCTAAGACAAGCTTCTGTCCCCACCAGTACAGCTCTGCTCCAACTCCCAACCAAGATATCCCCTCTAAGTGTACTAGTCTTTTGTCCAAGCCTAATAGGTGTGTGTGTGTACATATACACAGGTATGTGTGTTTATAGAGAGAATATGTAGTATTTGTGTACATATGTGTTTAGCATATATGCACATGTACATAGTATATATGACTATGTATGTAGCATAAAAGTGTGTATATATGTGTATGTATGAATTTGTATACAGCCAGAGATAATGCAGTGACTCGGGGTAAGGGTTTCTTACTGGGATCAAGGGAGTGGGAAGAATGGCAGCCTGGGCACAGAGGTCCTTGGCCAAATACAAGTACCTTGCATAGAGCAGGTACTCAAGTAAATATTTGTAGAATGAACATTTCAGGTGGATACTGGTTAAGATGACCTGCAAAAGGAGGGATTTGGATTATATGGCATCTGAGGTCCTTCCCAGCTCTGCATTTATGATACTATAACCTCTTAGGTATCTTCTAACTCTTAAGATGCTGTTATTTTTGCAGCTAATGAATAAGAAGGCTGGGGCTACTGACACTCCACTTTCCCTTCTTCTCTCCCCCCACCCCAAGTCGAGTGCACATCACAGGGGCAACCCTGGCCCTATTGGGAGGAGCTTATGCTGTGGAAGATGCAGCCCCAGGGCATCGGGACCCATATCTCCGGGAACTTGGGGAGCCCACCTACCTGGTCATCGACCCAAGGGTGAGATCCCCCAACCCAGCTATCAGCACAGCTGATAAGAGCCCCTGAAGCATGGTGACAGAGTAAAAAAGAGTCCTAGATTTGGAAGTAAATAACCTAGATCTAATTCAATTTCTTCCTCTTACTATCCTGTGTGGCCTTGAGTAAATAATTTCTCTTTCTAAGGCTTCTTCCTTGTAAAATGGAGACATTACTCTAGATGACCTCTAACTTCCCTTCCAGCTCTCAGACCTTATGATTATAGATGTAGATATAGATATAGACCCAATTATCCTCTTTCTCTTGGGCTCCAACAGAGCTACATTGCTAGCATCTGAAGTGGAATGCAGAAAAGACTTAAAAGAACTAGGTTCCTTCCATTCTCTGAGAAATCTGAGCTGGGGGATGGCGTAATGGTGGAGGGGTCTTGTCATCAGCCTACCTTCCTTTGAAATCTTCCAGGCAGAGGAGGAAGAAGAAGAGGAAGTAACTGCAGGAGGACCACTGTCCCCTCCTGAGGGTCCTAAAATGCGTCCTTCACTTCTGATGACCCGATACTTGGAGTCCTGGGGTGCAGCCAAGCCTTTTGCCCATCTCAGCCACCTGGACAGCCCTATGCCCACTTCACCCCCTCTTCCGGTATGTTCATTTCCTTATCGGGGAACCTCAAGTCTCTTCCTGGGATAGAGCCCTCCATTACTATTCTGGGAACATACACCCCTTCTCTCAGTACTGTTCATCCACATGTCTGTGTCTTCAGACCTCTAAGTACGCCCACATTTCTCAAGTGAACTCTCCTCCCTGTTAGAACCCTTGATACCTTCTAATATCCTGAGATTCTGAGTTCTCCTTCCAGCAAGGTAGGCAATGGATTAACCCAGGCCTTAATCTACTCTTCCAGGAAAAGAGCAAAATTCACTCCTTTCTACCTACCTGGCTTCTAAGATCACCTCAGCAAAGATTCTCAAGTCCTAAACCTCCCTCGCTGACCGGGCTCCTCAGACATGATCTCAATTCCCTTCCAGTTTCACTTTCACCTCCAGGTGGAACATTCCTTTCTCCAGAGATGTACAGAGACAGATGCCACTGTTTGCCTGGGTCACTAGTTTCCGTATTACACACCCTTTCCTATCAGGAAATGTTTCTGTTTAATTTGAATACAGTCTGTTGCAGCTTTTAAAAAAATAGGAGCCTATTCAGTCTCTCTTAGAGGAGAAAAGATTTTCACAGCAATCTCCTCAGAGGAGGATGGTAAAAAGGATGAGGGCACTGCAAATCACATTATTTGTACCCTATTTCCCCAATATCTTTACAAAGGTGAAATCAAGTTAAAAACAGTATCTTTTTTAAAACTTTATTTTCTCTCTCCCTCGCACTTCTTCTTCTTCTTCTTCCCCATTGTAAAAGAAATAAAAACAAAACCATTTTAATAAATATACATCGTCAATCAAAACAAATTCTCTCATTGGCCACGTCCAAAAATATGTATGGCTCAATCTGCATCCCAAGTGTATCCCTTCTGAGTCAGGAAGTGGGTAACAAGTTTTCATTAGGCATCCTCTGGAATCATGGTTAGTCATTATGTTGAGAGCTGCCCTCACCTTTTCCTTATAAAGAGGAGGGTGGTGTGAGAGAAGTAGCGTGCTCAGCAGCCTTGATCTAGGTTTGATACAATCTGCTTCTGCCCCCTTCCCTTTTCTTCACTCAGAGCCCAGGTGCAGGTTCTCAACCATTCTTTTTTTTTTGTCTTAAATTCCTGCTTGAGATCCAGTCTCCTTAGGTAGAGTTTTTTGTTTGTTTGTTTGGGAGTAGTCCTTCCCTCATTCTATCCTCCCTCTTATTCTCCTTTCTTTTCTTCCTTTTCACTCTTGTTTCCCTGTTGAGGGACATGTATTTCTCCACACAATAGTCTATGATATTTTTCTCTCATTTGACCAAATCAGATAAAAATGAGGTTCAATGTCACCTGTTCCCTTAACCCCTTCCTCCTTTGTTTGAGTCGTCTTCTACTTGCTCACAAAATTATGAGATGATTTCACTTACCCTCTTCCTTCCCCCTATTCTATTCTTTTCCCCCCTCCCCTTCTTCTTTTAAGATTATTATACTATAAATAAAAAACACATCTATGCCTCCTGTCTTATTAGACTCTCTCAGTAATCCCTGATAATGATAGGGTTTTGAGGAAACATATGTATCATATCCCCATAGTGAAACGTAAACAGTCCATTATGATTTTGCACTCATATTTATCTTTTTACCTTTCTCTTGACTCCTGTGTGTGTTTTTCAAAGTTCTGTGCAGTTCTGGTCTTTTTTATCAGGAATATTTGGAAGTTCTCTGTCTAATTAAAAGTGTATTCCCTACTGATTTTATTGGGTAACTTTTTCTTGGTTATGAATTATCTGTTGCCTTTTGTAATGCTGTAATCTAAGTTCTCTGCTTCTTTAGAGTAATAGTTGCTAAGTATGGCTCATCAGTACTTGAATTCTTTTTGACTTCTTACAATATTTTTTCTTTGACCTGGAGGGTATGAATTTGGGCTACTTGTACCTAAGAGTTTTCACTTGGAGGTTACTTTTAAGAGGTGACTGACTGGTGGATTTTGTTTCCCCTTTCCCCTCTGTTCTAAGAATTCTGAGAACTTTTATTATTTCTTGAAATAATTTCTTTTTTTTAATTGTGGTTTTCAGATAGTTCAAGATTCTTAAGTTCTCTCTCTTTAATCAATTTTCCAGATCATTTGTTTATAAGATATGTTGTACTTTCCTCCAATTTTTTTTCTCAGTCTTTTGACTTTGTTTCAATATTGTTTCATGACGTGTTGTATTGTGAAGTCATTAACATCTATTTGATTTATTCTAGTTTTCAAGGAGTCTGTCATGTGGTTAAGGTTTTGTACTCTTTTGCCAAAAATGTTCATTCCCTTTACAATTGTTCCTTTAATAGCTAACATTTCTTTTCCAATTTTACCCTGATGCTTTCATTTCTTTTTCAGTCATTTCATTTATGAAGTTATTCCCTTTGGTGAATTTTTATATATCTTTATACATTTGGCCAATTCTGCTTCTCAAGGCATTCTTCTCTTCTTTGGGTTTTTGTGTCTCTTTTTATCGTTTGGCCTATTCTGTTTTTATGGCATTTTTTTTCTACAGAGTGTGTGTGTGTGTGTGTGTGTGTGTGTGTGTGTGTGTGCCTCTTTTACCAAGATGTTAACTCCTTTCTCATGATTTTCTTACATCACTCTCATTTCTCTTCCCAATTTTTCCTCTTCCTCTCCATGCATACCTGATTTTTTTAAAAAATCCTTTTAAAGCTCTTCCATGGGCTAGAGGCTTTGGATGTAGGAGCTTTGACTTGCTTATCTCCTTCTGAATTTGTGTTTTGATCTTCCCTCTCACCCTAGCAACTTTCTATAATCAGGATTTTTTTCTGCTGTTTGTTCATTCTCCAGCTTATTTTACAACTTTCAACTCTGTGCTAAAGTGGGGTTCTGCTTCTGGAGTGAAGGGGGCACTGTCCCAAGCTTCAGGGTTTGTTTTTGTGTGTGTGTATGTGCAGATATTTTCAAAGGTAATTCTGGGAATTTGTAAGTTTTCAGGTCTTCCAAGGTGGTATGATCTAGGGACAGGTGTGTTTATTATTTTCCTGTTCTTTGCTTGGTCTATGAGGAACTACAGACTTTTCCACCCTAAAATTTTGATCAGGGTCCCAGCTTCCCTGTGACCACAAGTTTTGGTGTACAAATGTTCCTCCTCACCCAGGGACTGAGACCCCAAGACTATCACCCAGATCCAAATATGGGCAACGCAACAGAGTTCTGCCCCTGGTGCCAGCAAAGAGACCTACTGTAATCTCCTTCTGACCAGTTGTCTGACCCCTTGCCATCTGTGTGCTGAGAGGTCAAGAAACCTCCACTGCTGCCACTGATTCACTCACTCCCCAGGGCTGGCTTTCTGGAGAGCCACCGGCACTGTGTTCCACTCTTACCCAATATAACAGATCTTTTCTGCTGACCTTCTCAATTGCCATAGGCTTGTTTTACTTTGTCCTTTCATGGATTCTGCTACTCTAAAATTTGTTTGGAGGCATTATTTTAAAATATGTAGAAGGGTTTTAGGGAGAGCTCAGGCTAGCCCCTGCCTTTTCTCTGCCATCTTGACTCTGTCTCCTCTCTCATTTCATTTATGAAATATTGTTTAACCTGATAGAATCGAGTGCATTTAGGGTTAGTCAAGTCCTCCTTAGAATAGCATTAGACCTTGCATCACCCCCTCCAGACATCTCCAGTCCTGAAATCAATCCCACTGTCTGCTCAAATTTTTTTATTTCATGCTTTCCTTTCTTAAAAAATTGTGTTATTATACAACGTATGTATCTTAGCAATGCAGTGATTTAAATCCTATGTGATTAACACATTACTTTTTTCAATAAGTACTCACCATACATTCCCAAAAGCAATATTATCAATAACGGTTCGATCCCATTAAGATAGTGCATTGAAATATATATGTATATATGAAATATGTGTATGTGCGTATATATATATATATATATATATATATATATACACATATACATATATATATATATATATATATATATATATATACACATATACATATATATGTATATTAGTAGCAAGATGATGTAATGAATTTTACCATTCCTCTTTGGTAGTGTTGATTTAGTGCAAGGGTGAGGAACCTGTGGCCTCG
>JAQQSK010009094.1:0-13228 GCA_028658325.1 Potorous gilbertii | reverse complement strand
ATCTCTCTCATTTCTCTTCCCAGTTTCCCTCTACCTGTCTGACTTGATTTTCAAAATCCTTTTTGAGCTCTTCCATGACCTGAGCCCATTGAATATCTATTTCAGACGTTTGAGATACAGAGGCCTTGACTTCTATGTCTTTGACCTGATGGTAAGCATTGTTCTTCCTCATCAGAAAGGAAAGGAGGAAACATCTGCTCACCCAGAAAGTAACCTTCTATGGTCTTATTTTTTCCCCTTTTCTGGGCATTTTCCCAGCCAGTTACTTGACTTCTGAGTTTCCTCACCACACCCACCTGGCCTCCAGATCCACCCAGCTAGTGCTTGGGGGCTGAGATTCAAATGCTGCTTCCAGCCTCAGGGCTTTCAGCGGTGGTGGGGGGGTGTTGCTATTCAGTGGGATTAAGTTCAGGTTGTCAGGTCGGGGCAGGGCCATTTCCCAGGCTCAGTTCCCTCAGGGGGTTTATGCAGAGACCTTCAGTAATGGATCCCAGCTCCTGCCTGCTTTGGGAGCCCCTGTCTGCTGCTTCTCCCCACTGCTGCCTCCCCAGGGGGCCTGAGTTATGGAGACACCCTGCTCCCCTCTCTGCCAGTCAAAAAGAGTCTCTCACTGACCTTCAGTATCTGTGGGAAGAAGGACCTTCGTGGCCACTGGAGATTCCGTCCCTGAAGCCTGCTTGGATCTGCTCCTCTCAGTGCCATGTGGCCAAGGCAGGGCTGTACTCTGCTCCAGGTCCGGTGAGTGATGGACCTTTGGTGTCCGTTTTTCAGGGCTCTCTGGAACAGAAATCTCCTCCACTCCATTGTTGTGTGGCTTCTGCTGCTCCAGAATTTGTTGGGAGTTCCTTTTTACAGGTAATTTATGGGCTGTGGGTTTGGAGCTAGCATATGTGAATCTTTCTACTCCTCCATCTTGGTTCCTCCTCAATAATTTTTCTTATACCTCAGTAATTTGACTTTTAAAATCCTTCTTGAGTTCTTCCAAAAACGCTTTGTGCTTGAGACCAGTTCATATTCTGTTATTAAGTTTCCAATGTGGCTATATTGTAATTTATCTGATGGTATGGTCTTCTTCAGCAAGGAAGGACATGCACAATCTTGTACATAGATGCAGCTGGCTGAATGGGAATGTAGTTAGCTGTGTAACTCAACTCCTCCTCACCTGTCTATCTCCTTCTCCTCTTCCTTTTCCTTGCCAAAGGAAGGGAAATTTGCATGACCAAAAGATGCCTAGTTGATTTGGGTTTTACTGACTCCTTCCCTTCCCTTCCTTTTCCCTTCCCTCCCCTTTCCCTTTCTTTCCTTTTCCTTTCTTTCCTTTTTTTCCTTTCCATTTCTTTCCCTTGTCCTGTCCTGTCCTGTCCTGTCCTCTCAAGTCGTCTTCTTCTTGTTGGCTTTTTGGACCTCTTTTTCCAATTGAGTTAGTCAATTTTTAAAGGTGCTATTTTCCTCAGCATTTTTTTTCTTTCTGCTTTAGCAAGCTGCTGATCACTTTTCAAGCTCTTCTATGCCCTGAGCCCATTTCATATTCATTTTGGAGCTGCTAGAGGCAGACACCTTGACTTTCTCTGACAGTATCCATTATTCTTCCTCATCTGAAAGGATGGAAGGAAATACCTGTTCACCAAGAAAGTCACCTTCTATGGACTTAATTTTTTCCTTTTTTTGGGCATTTTGCTGGTTAGTTACTTGACTTTTGTATCCTTTGTCAAGAGGAGGGTCCTAGTGCTCATCCTCCCCCCATGAGTGAGATTCAGATCAGCTGCTCAATTCCCCCAGGGACTTTGGGTGGATGCAGGGCTGCCACTCATGGCTGAGGTTCAGATCAGATGCTTGATTCCCCCAGAGGCTTTTAGCTGAGCTGCTTGGACAATGGACCCAGGCTACTTCCACCCCCACAGTAGCCTCCCACTGCCTGTTGCTGCTGCTGCCACTGCTTCTACCATTACCTGGGGAAATGGTGGGGGATTCTGCTCCCCTCTTGCCCAGCTGGGAAAGCCCTCCCGCACTGACCTTTGAAGTTTTTTTTTTTTTTTGTCGCTTGTTAGTTGAGGGATATGGGACCCTCTGCCCCCGAGGGCTGTTTTGGTCCTGTTCCTCCTGTGCCACACGGCCAGGGCCAGGTCCTGCTCCACTCAGTGTCCCATGTGATAGAACTTTCCTGTCGGCCTTTCAAGTTACCTTTACCTGGAAATCTCTTTTACTCTGTTGTTCTGTGACTTCTGCTGCTCCAGAATTTGTTGAGTCAATTTTTACATGTATTTTGTGGGTTGCAGAGGAAGCGCTAGAGTATATGCATCTTTCTACTCAAGTATCTTGGCTGTGCCAAGAACTTTTTAAGGGAAATGTAAAACATTTCCTCATAACAATAAGGGCATAATTGATATTATGTAACATACATGTGTAGTGGATCTAGTCTTCACAATTTCATTATTTCCTCCAGTTATGTTCAGTAGTTACATGAATAGAGGTGATAACCATGGTTGTTTGGGTGGCTCTATTCAAAGTATGAAAGTTGGCAGGGTAAAATTGCTGGTAGCATAAGGGGAAAAAAAATTTTAGAGGAAAGTATAGAATTGAATTGATTCATCAAGAAGTCAAGATGAGATAGGGATGACAGTAAAATCACTATATGGCTGATGAACTGGGAAAGAACCTATCATTGAAGGGATGGGTACGTATCATGGTAAGAATGTTGAATAAGGTTAGAGATTATAAGCAGAGGGACAGGTGAAGTGAAAACAAATTATGACTAGATAAAGGAATTTTAGAGTTTATGAACATGAAAGTGGAACACTTTTCAGTGATGGCAAGGTCAAGGGTATAATTATTCTATGTATAGTTGAGGTGCCATGGAGGAATAAATCATGGTCAATTAGTAAGTTCAAGGAAATGATGGTATTTGAGGTTGTATATGAGGTTGTATAAATATGCATGTTGATGTCCCTTAATATGAAAGTGGGTCATGTGGAGAAGAGAAAGACTGTAAGCCAGGCACTGAATACATTGAAGAAGGAAGGAGAGCATCTTTGAATGTTGGTAGATTACAATCACTAAAAACTCAGTCTCAGAAAGAAAAACTGGAATACTCTCAAATCAAACACATGCACACAGACAGACAGACAGACACATACACACACACATACTTACATACACAGAAAACTCAGGTGTAGATGGAGTGGATTGACTTAGAGGTTAATTCAATGAAGCTTTCAGAGAACATTTAGTTTTCATGCTACATAAACCATTTACTAAAATGGAAAAATAGAATAATTACAAATTTTTCCTTGACACATATTATCCTAATATACAAACCTGGGAGACAAAGTAGAGAAAGAAAACTATTGATTATTTTAAGTAATGTTTATTTTTACTACAATATTGACTAAAATATTTGCAGAATGTAGGAGCAATCCATTAAAAATTATTCACTATGAACATTTTGGTCTTGTACCAGGAACATAAATAAAAATTAGAAAATCCAAAATATAAGTTATATATGAAATAGCTTTTATTTTGAAAGTCTAGCAAACACCTCCACCAAAGCTATTTGCAACCCTACTGTAATTTAGAAGATAAATCCTGGGATATATCCTAAAGTGAACCCTTGGTAAAGTAATAGTCCTAAAGTAACAGAACTTGTTAGTGGCTATCAAAATCTGTGTGACTAAGATGATTTTGTGAAAGTCTTAGCTAGCCTAGTCGATTATTAAAGCATTAGACCTTTTGATTCAATATGTTATAGAAAAAACTTTAGAAAGGATAGAAGGAACAGATATTTACTATATGCCAGGCATTTTGCTAAACACTTCACAAATATTTTCTCATTTAATACATATGCCAAGCCTATACAAACACAAAAGTTAAGAGGAGCATAAAAACATATATATGATCAAGCAATCACAAGAGACTAAAAGAGGTTAAACTATTTTTATTGTTATATTGAAGAGACGATTTGTATAGACTCACAGAACTCTATCATCATCAGGGGTCAAAGAGGAAGCTTAATTAGACAGAGGGAGTCTATTATATTTTGGTAATCTCAAAAGAAGAATGGAAAGAGTGGGGAACAGAAACATACTACCAGACCAGGTGGGCAGGAGAGGAACAATAGGGAAAATTATCTCATATAAATGGAGTGCCTAAGTACAACTCCACACAACTAGAAGGGGAAAGTGGGAGGTTGTGGGGAACACTTGAGTAACAATTTCATTTGAATTCATCAAAGGAGGAAAGAATACACACACACACACACACACACACACACACACACATTTGGGTTCAGAGATATTTCTTTTCCAACAGGGAAAGAAGAGGAAAAGGTATTAAAGGAAAAGGGTAAAATATCGCTAATGAATATTGATTAATACTTTTAAACATAGTCCCAGGAAAAGACCACAGCAAAAACAGAACAAAGCAAAGCAAAAACCCGTAGATACTAAGACCTATTTGAATTAATTGAAGGCATGCAAGAATGTTCAATATTAGAAATTAGAATATATATAAAACAATAAGAATTATTATTCATTTCAATAGTAGAAGCAGATGTTACATCTGATGTTACAACTGAGGCACACAGTTCCAAGCATGATCAATTTATTACTAAAGTATGAATTTATCAATAAATAAGTTTTCAGCTTTCCAAGTGAAGAGCCCGAAATGAGGGAGGAGGTTGCTCCCTTTTGTAGTTTGGTGGAGTACCAAACAAAGAATAGGACTATGTAGGTGGGGAATGAATTGTGATGAGTAAAAAGAGCTCAACATCATGCTGAGGAATTGGGGAATATATGATTCCTCAGAAGTTGGGAATTAGAGCTCCTTCCTTCCCAACTGTGACAAAGAAATATTTCCTTGTTTGAGTCCCCCTGCAAGGTTAGAGATAGTGGACCAGATTCTTTGGATAACAAACCAGACATTCTTAAAGAATAACTAAGCAGTGTGTCCATACTGGACCAGACTCCCTGTTAACATCTCTCAAGGAGGACAGATTTCCTTGAGACAAAAGTAGAACAGTGATTAGCAGGAGAATTGGATTTCTAAACTTGTCTTATTTTTTTAATATCAAAATATATTTTATTCTGGACCTCTTTCAGATCTGATTCAAATTACAGTTGTCAGAGCAATACAAGGTAAATGGAAACTGCAATAGGGACATGTGCCTCTGAGGGATGGGGGTATAGGGATAAGCCATTGTAATGGAGAACCCAAATACATCTTAAGTGTAATTCACATGGATCAGGACAGCCTAAAACTTCTCTGTCAGTCTTCCTTAGACAATAATCATGAAATCTGAATAAAAGTCCTTCAACAAGTACAAAAAACTGTCATGGACTGGTTTACACTTTGACAACAGTTGTAAGTTAACTGGATAACTAAAGAAATGATGCAGACATTCACATCCAGTGCTATAGGTAAACTCACAGAATTAGACCCAAAGTATTTGTAAAATCAAAATTAAACCACTACAACTACAATGTCAAAATCAGCAGAGGAAAAAAAATACTTCTGTATTCAAGGATTACAGAGTCACAGAATGTAGCCTTAAAAAAAGAAAAAGAAAGAAATGAAATGTGTAAGTAGTACATGGGAGTAGATACAACATGCAGAATATTTTCCTGAACTTATCCACAAACTCCAAAAAAACATTATGAAATACCTTACTAGGAAAAAAGCCCTAACTCATCATCCTGCATCAATGTTGTAAACTTAGAGGTGGAAATAGAATGCGATACCTCCTCAGACTACTGATCTAATATGCTCTATCTCTAAATGGAAAAATAGAACTCAACATAATTTGAACTTCTCACTTAAAAAATTCTCTTCTCTACCTTTAACCAGATTTATGTTTAAGAAAAAACTCTTGATATTGAATTATCATACTTTAGAACTATCACTGGAAGAGAAGGCCATTCATAATTTCTCTCTCCTATCTTCCACCCCCTTTGACCCAAGAGAAAACTTTTAGGGTCTCTTGTTAATTTGCTGCTGTTCCCTAAATATGAGCATTTACTTCCATGCCACAATGTTGGTCCTCAAAAAAGAGGGTTTCCTGGGAATTTTTGGATGTGACCTATTAGTAATATGCATATATCTGTGACCTAAGAACTGTCTTTGTCACACTAGAGGAGAACACAGGATTTGTAGAGAAACATGACATGACCTGAGCTGAGAAAAAACAAGCATTGCTCCCAATTGAGAAAATGGCACTGAGCAACATTTGAGACATTGTTTCTGCTCATCTAGTGAAACCCCAATTCCCTTCTGCCCACATCACACAGAACCCTCTGCAGAGACCTTCAGGCCTTTCTGCCAATTCCACAACTATAATTATACCCTCAACCAAACCACTCCTACCTAAACAAAGCTAACTCCTTAAAAATAGTCATCTCTCATCAAATAATCTATTTTGACATAAAGAAGGGAAAGGAAAAAAGGAGTGATTTAAAAGTGAAGATAAATCCGCACAAATCTTTGGCCTTTCTCTTGACATTTGTACATGTGAAAAAGCAAGAAACCTTCCTATACTTCTTCAATCTGGTGATTCCTGCATTTTGCACCATAATTTGTTGTTAAACCACAAAGGGAGGCACTTTTAGCATTTGTAAAAGATGTTTCATCCCAAATCACATCTAACACTAGAGAATTGCTCATCACAACTGGATTCTCAATAATAACCTAAGACCTACTTAAAATTTATCATGGCCTAAAATACATCAGAAAATCAGTGATGGGGCCTGATCCACATTAATAGAAAAGAGGACAAATGCATGGAAATGTGGCTTCCTCCCCTAGATGGATATGAACAATGACATTCCTGCAGAAGCTTTAGGAATGAATGAGAAATATGGCAGCTCCTCTTTTATTTTACTTTCTCCTTTAACCAATTAATCTCCCAATTTTTCAGCTCCTTCCCCAAGGTAACAAATTCATCAGTGTAGCTTAGACTAAAATGACCAGTGTAAATCCTACTTAGATCAAAGAATGATCATGTCCTCCTGGAAGAACTACTAACATTTCAATTATCAGCCCTTGGGGAAAATATAAGGGGAGTGGGAGAGAGAACAAACAAACAAACCAGGAACTCCAAAAATACAGTACTTCACAAGGCTGTCAAACTTAGTCTCTGGCCAGCACATTTATGCTCTAGGCCTTTTTTTTTAAAGGCTTAGGAGCAGCATTGTGGCACATCAGCATGCAATGATGATATCGAGAACAGCAGCAAAAAATAAACAAATAATCCAATGTTCATTAAGGAGCCCAGGCCTACTCTATGGATACCTCTCAGTAAGATGAGACTTCAGGGCAATAAAGCTCTATATTTATAACTGTGTAGAGTTCCTATTATGGATGGTTGTTTTGTAAGGAAAATAGCCAAAGATTAAAAAAGAAAAATAACAATAGCATGAAAATGTAGCTTTCCATTCTGACAGCCACATTGCAGAATTCCTTGACTATCTTTTATAATTGGCTGAAAAAAACAGGCAATAACTGTATGCAAATGAATAAATTGTCCATATCCAAATACAAAAGTAGTATCAATAATCACCTCTGACTTTCAGATTTAAATTCAGTGCAATTGACAAATGCATCGCTAAAGGAAAACGCAGCTTAAACATATTCAGAACATTTGTGTCCATTCCTGGGAGCACATTTAAAAATTATTGCACAGATTTTTTTTTAATTTTATACTTTTTTTTAAACAACAACAGAGGTCAGCCATGGACACAGACCTCCACCAATAAAAACAAGATGTCCAAGTACCAGATAGTCAGTCTATGAGGTTTCCTACATAACTCATAAGGCAATTGTTCTAGACATCTGTCATATGTTCCAAAACCCTGAAAAGAGCTGGCACAGAATCATCATGAATGACTGCCTTTCTGGATATGAGTTAAAAAAAATTCTGTCATTTAGAATAGATTCCCCACTAATAATTGGGGTACATAGAACATTGAATGTGGAATTAAGTATATTCTCTTTACCAAAGACCAATGTTATCCTACCTTAGCAAAATGAAGACTTGCTTCAAGTCACATTAGTTTGTAAAAATAGCAGAAAATCCATGGCAAAAAAGCTGCATTATTTGGGTTAAATCAATTTATGCCTAAACTAAGAACAAAGTAGATTAACTTTTTAAAAGCAATAATAGTCACAAAATTATTAGATTGAAATAGTGTTGTAAAATGGTTAACTTTGCAAAGCTCTGTGATAGAAGGCATTCCTTAATTAAAACATCTGTGGCATAAATTTAACAATTATATTCTTTGAAATTTATAACCTTGGAATCTGGCACAAAACATGAAGTGACCCCTTTCAACAGAACACATAAATAAGATGTGCTGAATTTACTAAAGAAATTTCGGTATACCCTAGTCACATGAGCATAACAAAAGTGTGCTATCTGTTGAGAAAAATACTTCATATTGTAAACAGACTAAAGGACAACATAGTAGTGATTAATAAAAAATAGCAGCTTACACCTACTTATACTTGAAAAAATATATACATAAGTTATAATAAACTGCAGAATCAGAGCAGCAGAGACATTAGTGCAAATATTACTATTTTTTAACAAGCTGAATCACTGCTGTTTAAACACACCTTAAAGCAAGTCTTCTGTTCTAAAGATTTCTTTTAAGACTAAGGTAGTACACATTTTACCACATAATGTCAGTGTTATCAAGTATATGCCAAAGGTATTTTGATTTCTATAAAGAAAATTGACAAGAGATTTTTTTTTAAATACTGGAATTTGGTTATATTATATATCAGAGCTTCTACTGAAGGACATGATGGATACTTATGGTAGAAGCTAATAAACCCTTGTCCAGAAAGATTTTTATCTCTTAAAAACAAAACAAAGAAAAACCCAGAATGCTACTTTGCTCCATTTCACAATAGTGCATAACTAAACCATAATTAGCTATGGTCTTGAAGCAACAAGAATTTTTGTTTTAATGCAGCTCTTGTATTTGTAAATTTAAAAAGAAAAATTTTTGTGCCCTTTGATTCTTAAGTTTGGCAGAAATATGTCCCAAATAAGAAATTCTGCATTTCAGCCACACCATCAGAAAAACCAGAGCAGAATACCCTTTACAAATAATGTCCTTTCTTGATTAACATGACCAATATCACATTTTAAATATACTTTTCTAAAATCACCCCTCACCCCAATGCACAACCAATAGAAAACGTGCTGAGAGTCACAGAATGGACCAAATATCACTTGGCCTCTTCAAAAGAATACAGTGAAGTATTTTTAAAAGACTTTTTTTATGTTTAAAAGGTGAAGAAATAAAAACAAGAAACATTTACTCCCTTACTTCCTGTATCCATAAAAACAAATAAACAAAAACAAAAAGAATGTTTGAAAAGCAAGAAACAACCCATGGCTGCATGTTTACATACGTCCATTTTCTCTGTACATATAAACTGCTCAGCTATTGAGAGAAATTAAAGAAAACAAAGAATATGATACATCATATTGATTAGAAGGGGAGGACAGGGGGGTTGGGGGGGGGAAGAGGGGGAGGGAAGGCTGCCATTTGTATTCCGATCTGGTGCATGTATGGTCTGCTTTTGTGTAGTCTTGTTCCTTTCCTCTTCTGCTTTTCATATCCCAAGCTTCTAAATGCTATTTGGGGGCCCAGCAGGTAAGATGCCAGCACTTGGTGAACAGGCTTCGAAGCTGTGACAAGACTGTCATCCTCTTCAGGGTGTAATTTTCCTTTGTTTCTATACCGTGTAAGTGGAGATTTCTTTTCGATTTGGCTGTAGTGGACTGGTCATGGTTCCAGTGGGACTAGAGCAGTACAGGGGTCAGGGACAGTCATTTTCGCTATGTACACATTCATAGTCCATCCATGACTTCCAACCAGTAACACTACTTCCGTAGGTCTAGTACACAAACTGAACCATCTGATGCGCTGGCTCCAACTTTGTCTCCTGTTGCATTCCAGCAAACCTCAAATATTCTACCTGTTCCGCTGTAACTACGAACTAGGGAACCCGTTTGAGTATTCCAGATGTGCACACACTTGTCGAAGGAGCCGCTCGCCAGGTACCTGCCATTAGGACTGAAAGCCACACTGTACACAGGCTCTTGGTGTTTTGTCAAAGTGTGGATGCAGATACCCCGGTCTATATCCCATAAGCGAACAGTAGAATCAAAGGATGCACTGGCTAGCATGAGGTTGGCATTCGGATTGTTTGTTCCTGGGCCCGTTGGACTCCATTTGATGGTATAAATTTCTTTATTATGTGCTTGCAAATCATGGACGCAACTCTCTTGTTTCATACTCCATATCTTTAAAGTCATGTCATCAGAACAGGAGGCCAGAAGGTTACCAGTTGGGTCCCATTTGATGGCATTTACTTCATTTGTATGTCCCTGGAACGTTTTAATAGGCCGGTCTTGTCCTAATTTACAGACAAGAATGCATATGTCGGTGCTGCAGGAGGCAAAGGTGTTGTTGCTTTGCCAGTCCACGTCCAGTGCCGGTGCTGAGTGAAAAGAAAACTGTTGCTTGGCTTCACCAGTATGCGCATCCCAGATAATTGTGGTCTTGTCCACTCCTGCAGTCAGAATGAAATTTCCTTTCTTGTTCCATTTTAATGCAAAAATAGGACCTTTATGTTGCCCCAAGGTACTAGCAAGATTACCATCTTTCGTCCAAATTCTGGCAAATCCATCATACGATCCAGTGGCCAGAAGCGTGCCTTCACTATTCCAATCCAGGGAGGTCACATCTTTGTTGCTGGGCACATCCTGCCCTCCTTCCCTTACAGAATGGTGGAGAACTAACTGGCTAGAGACGCTTGTGCTGTTCTCACTCAGATTCCATATTCTTGCTGTTGAGTCACCAGATCCTGAGGCTAGAAAGTCACTAACAGGATTCCAGGCGCAGATGAATACTTCTGACACGTGACCCCGTAATACCACAGCTTTGTCTGGGGGGATTTCCACATCCCCGTCCTCCTCCATCGTATCTGGAAGGTTATTTCCTAGACTACGGGCTCCGTTTTCTTCTCCATTTGCAGCATTCTCTCCGTTTTTCGGTGAACCCTGCTGATTGGTTGTGGCGGCGGCAGCCCCGGCAGCAGCTGCGGCAGTCTGTTGTTGGGCAGATTTATCTCCATACGCTGGCTGCCTGCTTTGTACCACGTCAGGCATCATGGCATCGATCGGTGACAAAGACGTCCATCAAACCACGTAGCATCCTGACTCTCGCAAATATCTGTAGACCAAGAGGCTGACCTCATCACTGCTGAGGCTCATCTTTATTCCCACTTAAGCCGTGAGGTCACAGCGCAGGACAGAACCCATTGGCAGCGCAGGAACGTGGGGCGGCGCACTCCTCGCGTCCTTCCAATCACGTGGAGCTGATACAGGCGCCGGAGGGCTGGGCCACGCTGGGCTGGGGCTCGGCAGCCCCTCCCGCCGGCCGTGGGGGCCCTGCCGGTGACGGCCGCCTCAGGCGCCGGGTCGGACTGCGCAGCCGGGCGGAGCCGCCTGGTTTCAGAGCTGGGCTGCGGGTGGGCGCTTCTCGGCCGCCGCCGCCGCCGCCGCGCCCGCCTCCCTGCTCCGCGCGGAGGCGATCGGGGCTGGGGCGGGGGAGTGGGGGTGGGGCGCGAGCGGGGCCGGGGGCGGGGCGGCGCCGCAGCCCAAGCACAGAGGCTGGAGGCCTGCAGCTCCTAGCGGGCGGCCCACGGCTCGGAATGTCCGTGCCGGGGATCGGGGCCGAGGGCAGCGGGGCGCAGGGCGTGGGGAGCGGGGAGAGGGGAGCGAGCGCGGAGGGGGAGGGGAGCGAGGACTTATTATAAACCAGCTGAATTACTGAGCTAAACGGTGAGACAAAGAACCATGACGTGGGCAATTACAGGGCAAAATAAATTAATTGTAAATCGGATCAATTTCAAGATGTTATAGAATGAGTCTGATTATTTCACAGAAAAAAACTTACCTATAGGACAATAAACTTTTACATGAATAATCTAACAAAGCATAGAAGTATAATTAAATATATTTATAAAATAATATGATTAAAAATAAGAGAATCAAAAAATTTTTAGTAGAGGTGTTAGGGATCTTAGCAATCCAAAGCCTACACAAAAGGAATTCCCACTTAACACACTGGGAAGATGATCAAGAATGAAAAGTCAGAATTATTTGCAATGAAGAAATACGGGAACCTTTCCAAATGGGGTTCGCTGCATTTTCTTTTGTCTGGAAAATATGAAGAAAAATGAGATCAATTATAATACAAAGAGATGGATTCTTTTATTCATTCATTAAGTTTTCAACATTCATTTCCACAAAATTTTGCCTTCCAAATTTCCTCCCAGTTGCTTCCCTCCCCCCACCCCAAAAGGCTGAGTATTCTGATTGCCCCTTCCACCAATCTACCCTCCCTTCCCTGATTCCCATCTTCTCTTTTGTCCTGTAGGGCGAGATAAATTTCTATACCCCATTACCTGTATTTCTGATTTCCCAGTTGTACACAAAAACAATTCTCAAATTTGCTCCAAAAGCTTTTGAGTTCCAACTTCCCACCCATCCCCACTGAGAAGGCAAGCAATTCAATATGGTCTATATATGTGTAGTTTTGCAAATGACTTCCAGAATAGTCATGATGTGTAAGATTGAACTGACTATATTTCCCTTCATCCTGTCCTGTGCCCCATTTCCCCTATTCTCTCTTTTGACCTTGTCCCTCCCCAACAATGTTTACTTCTAATTACTCCCTCCTCCCATTTACCCTCCCTTCCATCATCCCCCTCACCCTGCTTATCCCCTTGTCCCCTACTTTCCTGTAGTGTAAGATAGAGTTTCATACCAATTTGAGTGTGCATGTTATTCCTTCTTTGAGCCAAATGTGATGAGAGTAAGTTTCACATTTTCCCTCTCATCTCCTCCCTTTTGAAGAAGCTTTTTCTTGCCTCTTTTATGAGAAATAATTTGCCCCATTCCATTTCTCCCTTTTTCTTCCCAATATATTCCTCTCTAACCCCTTAATTTGATTTTTTTAGATATGATCTCTTCCTATTCAACTTACCCTGTACTGCTCTCTCTCTCTCTCTCTCTCTCTCTATATATATATATATATATATATGTATGTATGTATGTATGTATATAAGTGTGTGCATGTGTGTGTGTCTCTGTGTGTGTTTGTGTGTGTATAATCTTTCCAACTACCCAAATACTGAGAAAATTTTCAAAAGTTACAAA
>JAQQSK010009092.1:0-13229 GCA_028658325.1 Potorous gilbertii | reverse complement strand
CAGCTAAGCTTGGGGATAAAGGCCTCATTTCTAGAATATATAGAAAACTGACTCAAATATATAACCATACAAGTCATTCCCCAATTGATAAATGGTCAAAGGATATGAACAGGCAATTTTCAGGGGAAGAAATTAAAGATATTTATAGTCATATTAAAAAGTGCTCTAAATTACTACTGATTAGAGAGATGCAAATCAAAACAACTCTGAGGTACCACATCATACCTATAAGATTGGCAAACATGTCAGAACAAGAAAATGTTAAATGCTGGAGAGGATGTAGGAGAGTTGGAACACTAATTCATTGTTGGTGGAGCTGTGAGATCATCCAACCGTTCTGGGGAACGGTTTGGAACTATGCCCAAAGGGCTACAAAAATGTGCATACCCTTTGACCCAGCAATATCGCTGCTAGGACTGTATCCCCAAGAGATCATAAAAATGGGAAAGGGACCCACATGTACAAAATATTTACAGCAGCTCTCTTTTTGGTAGCCAAGAACTGGAAGTCAAGGAGATGTCCATCAATTGGGGAATGGCTGAATAAATTATGGTATAAGAATGTAATGGAGTACTATTGCGCCATAAGAAATGATGAACAAGAAGACTTCAGAGAGGCCTGGAAGGACTTATATGATCTGATGCTGAGCGAAAGGAGCAGAATCAGAAGAACTCTGTGCACAGCCATGACCACAGTGTGTGAGAGTTTTTTCTGGTAGACTTGGAACTTTGTAATAACACAAGAACTTACTGAAAAAAAAATCCCAATGACAGTTATCTAAGGCAAAATGCCTTCCACACTCAGAGAAAGAAATATGGAAGTCATTCGCAGAATGTAGCAGATCATATTTGTGTGTGGGTGGGTTTTAGTGTATTATGTTTTGATGTGTTTTATGATTTCTTCCATTTATTTTAGTGCGACTACATAGCATGACTATAGTGAAAATGTGCTTAATAGGAAAGTATATGTAGAACCTATATAGAATTGTATGCTGCCATGGGGAGGGAGGGAGATAGTGGAGGGAAGGTATGGGGGGGATAAAATCTTAATTTTAAGGAAGTGATTGTAGAAAATTAAAAAAATAAAAATAAAATAAAATAAAAAAATTTAAAAAATAGGTTTGTAAGGGAATTGAGTGCAGTGAAGTACTCTGATTGCCTTTATCTCCATTACTAGGAAGAATTATTGATAACCTCTTACAAATATGGTTTATTACTGTAATAGCAAGGACCTCAGTATACATGGGAGGATCTGCTGTACAAGTTCTCAGATCACTTTTCTAAAAGGAAAGCAACTTTTGAGGGGTCAACAATCTACTTTAATCAAGCACGTATATCCTTTCCTTAGTTAAAGGGAAAAAGTCAGCACCCTGAACTTCAGAGAAAATAGACATAAAAACCAACAGACAGGCTTCCAACTGTCTGATCATAAGCAGTACATACATCACAGTTTCAACTGTCTGACTGTTACATAACACGGGGCAGCTAGGTAGTGCAGTGGATAGAGCACCAGTGCAGGAGTCAGGAAGACCTGAGTTCAAATCTCACCGCAGATACTTGGCACTCACTAGTTGTGTGACCTTGGGCAAGTCACTTAACCCAAATTACCTCATCCTGGGTCATCTCCAGTCATCCAGATAAATATCTGGTCACTGGATCCAGATGGCTCTGGAGGAGAAGTGAGGCTGGTGACCTGCACAGCCCTCCCTCACTCAAAACAAAGTCAAGTGCAAGTCATGTCATTATTTCTCTGATGGCATGATCTTTTTCAAAGAACACATGCACATAATTACCAGAGAAAGAAACACCAACATCTGGGTTTTCTAAAGGAGGGTAAGGGAGAGGGCTCCTTGTTTGCTACCCAGAGTCTATTCTGGCCAAATGAACACCTCCAGTGAGGAAGCCCGAAAGTAAAATCTCACCTCAGAGTATATATACACTTTTCAGACCTAGAGGGCATCACAACCCTTGAGAACTAGAAATTAACAAAAGTGTGGACCTTCCTACAAAACAAATCTCCCCTAATCAAACTTCCCTTAATGGACAGGCCCATTAATAGGTGGGAAAGATCTTAAACTCATTAACATAATTAACATTACAATTATCTAGTATAAATAATTACTCAGGCAATTCCTTGGGTCTCCAGTTTTGTTTACCTACGGTAACTAGAATAGAAGTTGATGGTCTCAACTACCAAAACTCAAATGCCCCTTCTCTTTGTTCTCTGCTCTCCAAAACTCCAGTGGAAAATGGAGTGCTCCAATGTACCTTTCAGGAGGTTCTTAGCACAATAATACCCTCGATATTAATATCCAGTAACCCCTAACATTCAGGTGATATGAAAATGTAGGGAACTCATTAGTCTCTAGTGCAAAGCTATGAGGTCATTAATGTTCAGTAGTACTAAGTATCATGGTATAGTTTTATCTAGCTTCCCTTAGGGCTGGGCTTTTGCTTCCTTATCAACCCCATGTTTCTGGACTCATACCCTCTGGTAGAGGGGGTAATCACCCTTCACCCACTTGAAAGAGTGGAAGTTATATATCCCCTCTTGCCATCCAAAGAGTATCTGTTTTAACTAAAAGTCATATTTGCTGAGATAGGCAGTGCTTTCAAAGTGGAGGAGGGAAAGCATGACATGACAGACAGCCAAAAAGAATGCTCAGAACTGAGAGAGGAAATATCTTGTTCATGGAACAGTCAAGGATCAAAAAATATATGTTGGGAAGTAAGGTGTAAGAAGACTGGAAAGCTAGGAGGGACTATGTTATAAAGAGTTTGAAATTCCAAAAAGAACATTTTGTATTTGTTCCTAGATGCAGTAGGAAGCCACTGGAGTTTATTGAATGGGAGCTGGGGGGTGGTATAACATGATTGGAACTGCATTTTAGGAAAATCACTTTAGTGAACAAATGGAAAATGGACATTTAAAAGACAGCTTATTCTCGTTTTACTTTACGCCAGTTGACAACCTAGACAGTAGACTGAAGTTGCACAGAGGCAGATTTTAGCTAATGAGAAAGAAAAATTTCCTAATAATTAGTGCTATCAATAAGTCTAATAGATTTCCTCAGGGATTAATGAGTTCTTTATCTCTAAAGATTTTTAAGCAGATGCTGGATTACTTCTTGCTGATGTTATAGAGAAGGTTCCCACTCAGGAGTTATGGGTTAGATTAGATATTTTCTGATGTCATTTCAAATTTGATATTCCATTAATATTTTATACTTTATTGTTAATTTTTTCATGTATTTACCAGCATACTTTCACTGCTGTAGGTCCTGCATATTGCCCTAAATTTTATCTGATGAGACATAGCCAGACACTTGCCCACTCCCCTTCTTTTGTTTTCACTTTAAAGATCCCATGTTCGGATCAGTGAAGCTCTAGCCAGATATACTCTTACCAATCTCAGTTTCAGTCCATTCCTGGCCAATAATCCAAGAAAGCCAAATAAGTGGAAGAGAACATGAAGGGAACAAGTATTTATTAAATGTTTGCTATATGCCAGACTCTGTGTTGCTTTACAAATATCTTCTTTGCTCCTTATGAAATCCTTGGGAGGATCCCATTTTATAGTTGAAGAAACTAGGACAGATGACTTGCCTGGCATCACACAGCTAGTAAGCATCTGAGGCTGGATTTGAACTAGTCTTCTTGACTCCAGGCTCACTCATCTGTTTAATGCACCACCTAATTTCTTTTATAGCATATACTATTCTCCCTCACCACCTACCTAGCTGCATATTTACTTCCTATGTACTTTTTCTTCTAATGTTACTGTCTTCAGGCAGAATCATTGATGAAAGTGTCTCCTGCTCCTGATGTCTATCTAATGCTTCAAACTGGGTAACTCCTCTCACCCCCATCCCTCTAACTAGGATTAATTTCCCTTGCCTACTCAATGCCAACCCTTAGCACCTATCTCAGATGTCATTTCCTAATTGATAACAATTTACCCCTTTAACCTTTGAACTCATCTCACATTTTAATATAATTTATTATTATGCTAATTTATATTGGCTTTTTTCTTTTAATCCTTCCTAAACTTGATGGCTGGAACCTAAGTTCACAGACAGGAACAAATTCTCCTCTGACAGTTCTCCTCCTCATAAGTCTCTGATACACATCAAGCACTCATTCAGTGAAGTCCCTGCTGCTGTTTCTGGGCATTCTTCCCTACTTCTTTTCCTGCTGCCATCTTTCAGCCTGAAGTTCTAGAAGTTCCTGACTCGGGTTCTGCCATTGTTACTGCCACTGCCCCTGAATATTCTGCTTTGCCTCTTATCCAAGCCAGCTTCCCACTTTCCTAGAAAGCCACCTTTCCCTGGCTGGCATTCTGGTGACAGCAACAGCGAGCCTACTTCTCCCTAATGGTACCTACATATTTGTCTTGTGGTTACCAATTTAAAAATGCCAGCTTTCAACTCTTAGTACTGTAGCTCCAGGGCTTTTTTGCATAGATAACATCACTGGATTTATGGGATCCTTTCAGTTACTTCCACTTCACTTTTCACATTGCTGCTGTACCCGAGAAACTCAACCTGTCTGCCTTATGGCTTCCTTTCCCCACAGACCTCTCTCTTCTTTTTATCGATGTGCCTTAAGCCTATGGAATTCTGGGATGGGGCCATTTGAATCCTTTTATAGTATCCTGGGGTTCCTTTTAGTACCATGAAGGGCCTTTTCCTCTATCTACTATATTAGGAAAATACCTCCTTACAGATAGAACTATCCAGAATTGGAATGGGCTGTCTAAGGAGGTCTTCAATCAGAGGTTAGACAGTGAGTCATTGAAGATGTTGCAGAGAGAATACTTGGTTAAGTATGGTTTCAATGGAATGACCTCTGAGGTCCCTTTCAACTCTTACATTCTGTGTTTTTTATTTGTTTATTACCACCCATAAAGGGGCTTTTCATGATGATAGTAACCCTCTAGCCCCTCTAATCTGTCTGCCTCTTTCTTGTAAGGAGCCAGACTACAAAAAAAAAATCCAAACTGTGCATGGGTCTTTTACTAATAAAAACACAGTCAGAAATTCTAATTTTAGGTCAAAAGCTTTGAAAGGGACCCTTTCAAGGAACTATTTGATTTATCATTCATTATCAAAACAGAAAGGACTCCTTTTACATTTCTGGGCTACTGCTCTCATTTTTCATGCTTTTGTACTGTTTCGGTTATATGCCATCTTAGTTGAAAAAGGTAATTTCACCAAAAACAAAAATGAGGCTTCCATCTCACATCCCTCAGACATCTTTCCCCACTATCTCTTCCTTCACTCTGTCTTCTTTCACTGGCTGTCCCTCATACTGGTATTGTGCTTCTTCCTTACCTAGCTCCCCAGCTCCTTTAAAGCTCAAACCCACGTAATGCCTTTCCTAAACCCTTTCCTAGTGTGCTACCTTCCTCCACCCAAAGATTGTTCATACCTAATTATTTGAATGTTGTCTCCCCCTGATTTGAATTTGGCCTCCTTGTGAAGCCCCCAGTGCTTCACAGTGCCTGGAATATAGTAGGGCTAAATAAATGCTTGGACAACTAGGTAGCACAGTGGGTAGAGTGCCAGGCCTGGAGGCGGAAGATGCATCTTCCTGAGTTCAAATCTGGCCTCAGATACTTATGTACTGTGTGGTCCTGGACTAGTCACTTAACCCTGTTTACCTCAGTTTCCTCGTCTGTAAAACAATCTAGAGGAGGAAATGAGAAACCACCCCAGTATCTTTGCCAAGAAAACCTCAATTGGGGTCACAAAGAGTTGGATACAACTGAGTAACAACAAAAATAAATGCTTGCTGGCTAATAAACTTGAGATTAATCTTTTAGCTTTGCTGAGAACTTTTTGAATATAAATACAGTACTTGTTTCCACATACTTTTTTTTAAATGCTCTCTATTTTATTTCATTTATTCTGATCTCTGTAACAACCATGTGTCTTTTGTTTTACTGAAGTTTTTATTTTTTATTTATGTTTGTTTGTGTTAGGGAGGGGGGGATGAGGAGGAAGGCCCTGTTATTGGTGAGAACATCCATGTGTCTGTCTACTTTGTTCTCAGACTCAGATCAAGTAAGTTTTGTACATGGGAAATTTTGTAGATTTACCATGGCTAAAACTTTTATCAATCTGTTGCTAACCTGGATGATGATCCTCTCTCACACTTAGCTCACAAGATCTTCAGATGGCAGACATACCATCTGTCTCTTTTTAGTTTGGCAGAACCTGATGCAGTTTATGTTCTGCTAACACAAGCCTTTGAAAACCCAGGATCACTTCCTTACTTGGGTGAAGCGCCAGAAGGGAAAGTTAATGGATGAATTAGAAAGACCCAAGCACATACACATATAATGGCAATAATAACAGCCACTGACACCTTAAATATAATCTTTTGGAGTTTACATAGTTATATCCATAAATAGTCACATGATCATTAAGTGCTTTTTCTCTTAAAGAAACAAACTCTATTTTCTTGTCTCTCTTGTTCTATGAGGCCAGATGACCCAAACTCCTGTCACTCCACTGATACCCTATGGATGACTTTAGAAAGTCCAACGTAATCAATCCCTTGACACTGTTTCCTCATCTATAAAATAAAAGCATTGCAACTTAGTAAGGCTCTTTTTAAATCTGAATCTTTGATGTGATGAAACTGATTCATGGGAAAGTGATCCAAGTTGTGATTCAATTTCCCTCCTTCAGAGTCTCAAGGTCAGTGCTCCTTTTACTGTCTTATAAAACTTCTAATGCAGAAGAAATGTTAACATCTAGTTCCTCCAGAAGTCATATAATAATAGGGATAGTTTATTTTAAGGTACTTTTTGCATCCAAAATTCTGTGACATTGAGGAACTGGGTTGGCCCTCAAGTGTCAATTGTTAAAGGTGCTTTAAATTCTTAACTTAAAAATAAACCTCATTTCTTTAATCTTTTCATTTGTTACTGGATCCAGATTCTGACATCTAGCATATTATACTTCTTACCTCCATTCCAGCATATTTCATTTATCTCGTAGAGGCTCTTGAAGAATCATAGCTTTGGGGTTGGAAGAGAACTCAAGACTTTCGAGTCCAGTCTTGTCATTTTACAAATGAGAAAATAAATCTCTTTCCTCTTATTCAGCATATAGATCTCTTATCACATATTTCAAACTTAGACTAATTGCAATTCTGTATGAATAGGTTATGTGGATATGAGGGATGGGGATGGGTCTCCCAGTTCTGCGGGCTCATAACTTAGTTATGACTCCTTCCTCCCCTGATCCATATCTAGTATATTTCCAAGGCCTGATGGTTTTACCTTTTTAACATCTCTTGATTACACTCCCTTTCTCCTCTGATTCTGTTACTGTCCTAGTGCCAATACTCATCACATCTGCCTCAAGTGTTTTGGCATTCCAGTCAGTCCTTCACTAAGGTCTCAGTCATTTTTCTAAACTATAGACCTGACCATTTCACTGTCCTATTCACTAAAATTCAGTGATTTTCTATTACCTCCTGGATCAAATATAAAGTCCTCTGTTTAACATTCAAGCCTCTCATAACTTGGCCCTCCCTACATTTCCAGTTTTTTTAGACCTTGCTACATTCCTTTCCCTCTTGCATGCTCTTTGATCCCATGACATCTGCTCCTTAGTGTTCCCCCATATGCTGGGCTATGCTTTCCATCTTCTGACTCCAGGTATTTTTACTGGCTGTCCCCTGTGCCTGGAACTCTCTCCCTCCTCATCTCTATCTACCAGCTCCTCTGGCTTTCTTCAAGTCCCATCTTAAATACCACCTTCTATAGGAACTCCCTTGAGTTCTTTGAAAACAGGAATTGTCTTTTCCCATTCTTTGTATCCTTGGGGCTTATCTTAGTTGCTGGAACACTGTAACTGTTTAATATTTTATAGACTGATGCAGAGTTAGGAACCTTGGTGTAGAAGACTAGAAAAGGAGAGAGGAATTCTCATTTATAAAATCTCCATGACTGCCTTTTGAACGCAGCTGCTGCTGATTAAGGAAAAGGAAAGACGACCTCTTCCTCAGGACAGGGAAAATGTATGCTGATGATCCCAGTGACTAAAGATGAAGACTTCTGTAGTAGAAAGAGCACTTCATTTGAAGTTAGAAGACCTGGATTCTAATCTCAGATGTGTGATTTTTTTTCCCCATCCTTTTCCTTATTAAGAAAACTAGGACATTATTCAATCTAATGAGTTTCGGTTATACTGTAAATATTCCAGTCAAAAATCTAATGGAAGTTGAAATTCAACTTACAGGATGCATAAATTAATCATTAAGAATTTATGAAATGCCTACTATGTGCTAGACACTTCAGCTATCTTTTATTCTTCACTAGATATTTTTGAACGATTTTGAAATTTTCCCTTTCTTTCTCCTGTCAAGGTATTAGGAGATACTGTATTTTCTGGACTTAAGGCCCAGCAAGCAAGCTGTGCCCTGAGCTTGGCATAAGAACAATCCTTTGCACTCCCTCTCTGGATGATCTCAGCTGTAATATAATGTGTATCCATGTTCTAGTCGTGGAGGCCTGCTACGAATCAAACTTGTCACATTGTTGCTGTTACCCCGCATTGTCAGGGCTACAGCCCACCGTGCAGGCCTTGGGTACCCTCCTCTAGGGGCACAGCTCCAGCACATTTGTCTAATCTGCCTCCTTGCCTTGCAAGTCGTTTCCCTCACTTTGAAGCTAAACTTGTGTTTGATTCCTGACTCTCTTGTGTTCTAGCCTGCTCTGCTTGGCTCCAGTCACTCACAGGTTAGAGGCCCGTTATGTCTCGTTGACATTCCGGAAGCTGTCTTTCTTTTTCTAATTCTCTTACTCAAAGTACTGAGTTCTTGTCATTATGAGTGAAAGCATCCCTTTCAAACGTCCCTTTCACTAGTAAAAATCCCTTCTACTAGTTAGCTGTAATGAAGAGTCTCGAGAGAAAAGGATATTCTAGGTGAATCTAACACTCGAGAGAAAAGGATATTCTAGGTGAATCTAACACTCTGGCTTCCCTCCAGCCCCCACTTTTGGTCCCAGTTTGTGACTTCACTGATGAAAGGAACTGCTGAGGAAATTTCCTCTTCCATGTTGTTAAGTTGATTATTTTGCAATTTATAGTCTTACTTGTCTAGGAGTATGGAGAAGTTAAGTCCTGGGGTTATAGATTTAGAGATGGTACAAATCTCAGAGGTCATCTGGTTATAGATTTAGAGATGGTACAAATCTCAGAGGTCATCTGGTTATAGATTTAGAGATGGTACAAATCTCAGAGGTCATCTGGTTATAGATTTAGAGATGGTACAAATCTCAGAGGTCATCTGGTTCCAGCTCCTCATTTTACAGATGAAGTAACTTGGCTTCAGAGGTGAAGTGACTTGCCAAAGATCACTTTTGTACTAAAAGGCGGTGATTTATCCAGACTCACATGGTTAGAGAAAGGAATTAAATCCAAGTCTTTTTTAGTTGAACACCTCTCTATTGATTATGCAGCAGTACCTAGGTTTATGCAGTTTAGAATTTAATGACACTTTAAGATATTTGCCTCCTTTACTCTTTATACTTGATGGGCATTTTAAATTTATTTTCTATTTTCTGTATAACATTAAACCCCCGATATTTCAGTAGCATCTCAAATGTAACATGACCCAGTATCCTTCTGATTTTACATCTTTTGTCGGTGGCATTTAATCAGTTACTGTCCTTAAAACTTTAAAGGTATCTGATTTTTCCTTTTCATTTTCATGTAATGACCCTAAGTTACCAAATCAATTCCCTACTTTCCATTTCTTAGAACTCTAGTACAGGATCATGTTACTAATTGTCTCTGCTATTACAGTCATCTTCTAATAGATATATCCATCTATACTTTTCCCTCACTCAGTATTATTTACATGTTGCTGCCGTACTTATTTTCCATATGTGTATGCAATGCATGTACATGTACACACAAAAATGGAAAATAAGTACCACATGTTCCAGATTTTCCACATATATGTATATGTTTATAGACACATGTAAAATAAATTGGCAGAGTAATTATGATATTCCTGAAAAACCCCGCAATGAATCCCTCTAGCCTTCTGAGTAGAGTTCAGACTCCTTTGCTTGGCATTCGTGATATTTTGCAATCCCTATCTCTCCAGCTTTATTCCCCTTTGTTCACTATACTTCAATCAAACGAGCCTCTTAACTATCCCCAGACTACATTTTACTGTTTCCATGCCTTTCCTCTTACTATTCCCTATACTTTGAATGTTCTCCCATGTCCATTGAATTTGTAACCCATTTTTAAAGTCTAGCTCCAATTTCACCTTCTACAGGAGTTTCTTGTTCAGAAGAATATTTCTTTCCAGTGGCTTAGTGACTTCCAATCCGAGACATAATAAGCAGAATGGAGATTCTTCTTCCTTGTACGTAAAGTGAAAAAGAATGAAGGAAAAAGCTGAAAACCAAGGCCCATTTCTTAGGGCCACATGGTCTTGAGAGGGAGAAAAAGAGACCCTAGGGCTCCCTGCCCTTATGTCATGATCTCACCAACTGTGAATGAAGGCTTCATCACATTCCTTAGGCGCAAATACCAAAAAAGCCATTGCCAGCGCTGAGTCAAGGAGTTTTATATGCCTACAGTTCTGGTCAATGAGAAAAGGCATAGTAGCCAAATACTGAATGTTCACTGTGCTCCACTTCCCCCATGATTCTACTGGAATCCGGTTGCTAGTGTCTTTTGTAGGATGATGCCATCTTAGCAAAACTGATGGTGTCTACATACGTGTCTGACCCTTGTAGCTTTGAAAGACCACCTCCATGTTGCTCTACTATAACTCCAACCTAATTGTACATTACCCTTTTCCCCACACTCTGCAACCTAACCAAATTCACTTCAGTGTTCCTCACTCTGGGCTTTCTGTGTTTCTCCTCTGGCCATCCCCATATTTGGAAAGCATTTACTTCTAATCTCCGCATCATAGAGATCTTTGTCCTTTAAATAAATGTTCACGGTTGGTTGTTTCCACTGCTGTCCTGACAGAAAACGACTGAACCTAACTTTAGTTCCCCAATTATTGGAGCTCAGATTTGTTTGTGACCTCACTTTTCAGATCACTGAAAGTCTTTGCAGAACATTATCTGCCCTATCATAGTTGTTCTTTCCCAACTTCTCTGCTTTCATGTTTATTTTCTTCTTTGCTGGCTTACCTGGTGATGCCTCTTTTTTTTCAGTTCTCAATATTCCATTTTCTTTATCATTGGATCTTTTACAGATATTTTGAGGGATTTATATGGGAGATCTGAGCTTCACAGTGAGCTTTCACTTCATTACCTCAACCAGAGAAACCAATTGTTGTATTTTGTGAAAGGTTTCTTCTGCCCCTATTTATATAATTATTTTGTATGCTTTAAATTTTAATATGATTAATTGTGCCAATTTTTGAAAATTGTCAAATGATTTGTGTCCTTGGTATAACGCTAACTTGATCTTAGTGAATAATTTTTAAATATTTTTGATAGGGTAGTGTTTAAAGTTTTTGAATCAATATTCATTAATAATATTGGTTCATATGTTTCTTTTCTTTGCTTTATCCTTCCTAGGTTTGTAACATATGAGGAGTTTGAGAAAGTGGTTCTTTCTTGTTTTTTGAGAGCAATTTGCATGGTATTAGTATAGATCCTTTAGAAGTTTTATACAATTCTCCTGTAAATCAATCTTGGCCAGAGTTTTTTTCTTTTAGTGGTTCCTTATATATAGTTTTCCTATATACATATATAATATTACCTTCCTATAAGGAACTTCAAATGACTTTTCTGAATTTTGATTATTTAAGAGTTTTATACTTCTTTTGCTAATGTGTGTGTCAGAGGCACATTTTTTTCCCCTAAGGACTACTTTAGTTATATCGCAAAGTTTTATTATGTTGTCTCATCATTCTCTCACATGTAGTTTTTAATTGTATCTGTGATTTTCTCCTAGGCATTTATTATTAAAGATGTTACTATTAAATCTTTTGTTATAATTCCTACACTCACTTTTCTTGTTATTCCTTGTGAAGGATACATGTAATATTTTTGCTTTTTTATATTTATTTATAAATTTTATCTGCCCTAGAACATGGTCTAGTTTTTGTAAAAGTGACGTGGGGTGCTAAGAATTATGGCTTTTTTTTAAAGTTTCTATTTAGAAAATATAATTTCTTTCATTTTAAAATTCTCTGATAGCTTGTTCAGTTCTGTGTTTTTCCTTTTTTTTTCTTTCTGTTATATTTGTCCATCTCTGAGAGAAAAACGTTAACATCTGATATCGTTATTCTGTTACTATCTATCCATCTATCTAATCTGTTTATTATAATTCATTTTTCTTTACTTTTGTGGATTTAATAAACATTCCAATTAGTGCAGATATGTTTAGTACTGATAGTGGTTCATTGCCTGTGATTCCTTAAAGCCATGTTTGGTCTTGGATCCCTTTGTCAGTCTGGTGAAACTAATGAATCTCTTTTTCAAATAATGCTTAAAATAAAAACCTATTATGTTGAAAAGAACATCTAATTTTTTTTCACACCCAAGTTCACAGACAAACCTCCTGAACTCTGGGAACCCTTAATTGACTTGTAATATAATTAACTTGTCTCTACAGGTGTTATGGATTTTAAATGTTGCTTTTGTCTGATAGTGTGATTGAAAGGCCTGTTGTTTTTATCTATAACCTGGACACTAAATGTGCTGTCTGTGCTTGTTTTTTTCCTGAGTTGCCTCCTTTGAATATTATGGATCTTATTTTGGATGCTTTATGGTATTCTAGAACTGGGCGTGATTATCACCATGTCTTCTGCAAAGAGAATCATCAGGAGATCTTAATAATTCATAAAGAAATTCATCTTTCATTGGTACTCTATACTGTCTTCCTGCTGGTAGCAAAAAGCTTTGCCAAATCTTTATTTCCTTATATGTCTTACTTGATGTTAATCTTTTGAATAGTAATTGAAAAAACACCTCATTTTTATTTTTAAAAAGATTATTACATGATTTGGAGACATTTTATTGCAGGGAGAGACTAATGCATTTTGTTCTGTTTAAATCATATGTGACAATTCTACCTAAATTAATTTACCTGTTTAGTGCCATACCAATTAAACTATCAGATAATTATTTTCTAGAGTTGGATAAAATAATATCAAAATTCATTTGGAAAAACAAAAGGTTCAGAATATCAAAGAACCTAATGAAAAGAAATGCTTGGGAAGGTGGCC
>JAQQSK010009090.1:0-13230 GCA_028658325.1 Potorous gilbertii | reverse complement strand
GTCTTTTCTTGTGATTTCTGTCAGTTAGTTTCAAGGGGATTGTGATAAATTGTAAACTGTTTGTAAGAGAGGAAATATTTGTTGTATTAAGCAATACTTTGTAAAATCTTTTGTATGGTTTTTGGAAGGCCTACCTATCCAATTTGTATTTGTAAGTTACAAAAGTGGGAAGAATTTAGTTTCTCTAATAGGATATGAAAATGCAATTGATGTCATCTGAAATTTATTGTTTGGGTTCATAACAAAATGAGAATTATGTTTGCCATTTATAATTCTAATGCTAAAACCTAAAGCAGTCTTCAGGCTAGTAACAAGTACAGCCCCAGAAGCTGAGGAAATTGTATACAGAACTTGCTTTGGTGAGAATTTGAAAATATATATATATATATATATATATATATATATATATATATATATATATATATAAGAAATGATCCTCAGTGATTGGCTTTTTAGGGCAAATTTAAGATCGAAGATGTAAGATAAAATCCCTGGGAACATTCTTTCTAAATCTAATGGGAATAAGATTGGGATTTAAAGTTAACTGTAATTGTATTTTATTTACAGAGGGATTCAGGGAAAGGAGTCCCTTACAAAAAAAAAGGGTGGCCCCAGGTGGTCTGGGAGCTCCAGGGATGATCTTGATGGGAGTGACCAGTAAACTGGAGATTTGGACTAATAGAATTAAGAGTGGGAAGTAGAATAGACTTGGGCATAGTGATGGAGAGGGCCTTAGGAGAGACAGTTCACGTGAGGAAAACAAGAAGTTTTCAAGGTGAGGTTTTCCAGGGCCTTTAGACAAATGGGACTAAAACTCTTCTGGGGTAATGGACAAAGGTCCCAATTTGGAATGAGATCTTTACATAGTACAAAATGATGTAAAAGCAATTAGTATTAAAACAATTGACTGAATTAATTACTGAGACTAAATCAGAGACATCTTCAGTTTGGGGAAAAGAATTTCAGTCTAATTTTCTTAGAGGTAAGTGGCCTCTGGTAATATTTGGCATTGAAAGTTAAATGATTGTTTTGATTTGAATTCATTACATGAACATAAAAATTCAAGTTAGTGTTTGAATTTATCACATGTGTAGCTCATTCTTTTAGATTGAGCAGGGTTAGCAAGGGATAAAGTAATTTGGGAAACAGATATAAATCTATTAGAGCAATGATTTATGATTGTTATTCAGTCAGGAACTAGAACATGTATAGAAAGGCATGTAAGCTACTTAAGAGACTTGCTTCAAAAGATGTTCCTTGGCCAATGTGAAATCAGTCATGTCTGAAACAGATTATTGGAGCCTGCTATTTTAAGATTTTTGTGGGACTATTAACTGACTGTTCTTCTGAGTATAACTTCAGGTGTGCATAGCAAGAGAGGCAGTCTGAGCCACTGATCCATGATGCCAGTATGCCTGTGAGATGCTGGTATGAACTTCAAAAAGGTGATCTCAGGGGAAGGTTGGGAGAGCAGCTGTTCAGCCTGGGCTGAGGTAGGATTCTCCTGACTCAATTTTCCCACTGACACCTGGTAGACTTTAAACCTGGCTGAATGCCAGTTGACAATCTACTCCTGCTTGGAACTGACATGAAGTAAGGGAGATGTTGTTTCCCTGCAATGTCCCTACTCTTAATGGCAAGTTCCTAAAATCAAAAGTTTTGTAAGTAATAATACCAGATCTATAGAATAGTAGATTGTTGGTAGGGGACCATCTGAGTTTAAATCTAAAATTAAGCTAATAGGTCCAGGACTTTAGATCAACAACAGTAAGTTAGAGTTCTTTAATTCTTAATAATAGTGTGGAGATAATTAGGTCAAGGGCTTGTGAGACTAGCATACATAGTTATTGTTTTGTCTTAGTTGGTTAATGTTAAACGAAAAATGGTTTGTAGTCTATATTGTAAATGCTTTAAAAGAAGCATCACATGATCAGAAGTTGGAATTGTTGTATGATGTGATATGCACTGTGTTAAAAATGATTATTTATTGTATTTATGTAAGTACTGGAGCCTGGTATTGACTCCTTAGTGAAATTTCATCTTCCTAATGAGGGAATGAATAATGAATTACTGTGAAATGTAGAAGCTGTATTTTAATGTGAATTTTCTTTTGGAAAAAAAAAACAAAAAAATGACAATTTGTCAAAGTTTCAACTTTGATTTTTGTAAGAGTGATAGGAATGGTAATCTAAGATGGTATTAAGTTCAGTTTTGAAGGAGAGTGGACATCTGGATTTCTACAAGATGATAAAGTGAAGAAGATGCTGAGATGCTGTGCTGAAGACTGTTTGAAGGAACATCCAGATCAGAAAACTGCATAAAATGATGCTTCTTCCCAGACTGCTGTATGAGATGGAACCTCTAAATGGACAGTTCATTAATTTAAATCTCTGTATCTGTACTTATAACAAGGAGACTGCCCCCTGTAATTTGCCAGTTGTCAGTCAACTTTGCTCCCTTCCCATATTCGTATAAAAAGGAAGATAGATGAAGGGAAGGATTCATAAGGGAAAGAATGTAAAGAGATATTTATTGATTGGATTAAGATGTAGAAACAGGAATAAATAAGAGGAGGGGAGGAACATGGGTGTGCTTGAACCTTGAACTATCTATTCCCCCATCCCAATTCAGAAATTGTTTAGCATGATTGGGAAACCAGTAGACAGAGCTATGGAAGGTTATTGCATTTAAAAATTTTAAAGTTGTTTAGTGTCATTTATAATTATTACTATTAGTTATTAAACTCCCAGGCCTCATGCTTGGAAGACACAATTTGTCAGTATTAAAGCTGCACTTAAAGCGTGAGTGAGAACACACAAAATTTGGAAAGGGATAGCCAATGAGGCCTGTATATAAATTCATTATATGTTTTGTTGTTTGGGGAACTATACTAGGGTTACTATTGTTTGTTCTTAACAGAGCAGTACTACAACATAGATTGATCTCAGATTATTTACTTGCAGAAGAAGAGAGTTTGTGGAAAACTCAATTTACCCACATGTTGCTTGAAAATTGATGATAATGGAAAAATAGTGAAAGAAATCACCAAGAACATCAGGAAAAGTTGCTCACGTTCCTGTACAAACTTGGAACTGCCCTTTCAATACGTCTTGGTGGTCTTGGTTTGAAGGGAGCTGGAAGAGATTACTGTGGTTTGGCCTCATAGCAATTAGTGGTATTATATTACTTCCTATTTGTTTATCTTGTTTGATTTCACTCATTACTAAAACAGTTAGAAATTCTCTTCTAAAGGCTTGCTAGAGTAGAAGAGAGGACCGAAGGAGCCATTTGGTTGATGATGCTGAAGAAGGAAGGATGGGCATTTGTGGAGGCAGAGGACAGGAATGACCCTGATTGGGATGAAGAAATTAATAGACAGTGTGAGATCATGTTATAGAACTTCGGTTGAAGTGAGAAGTCTTCAGATTAATAAAATAAGAGGAGGGATTGAATGGAATAGGTTTAGTGAAGACTTCTCAGATTGTAGGGATGAGGTAAGACCGAGAGGCCCAAGGTCACAGTAATTTTAGAACAGAATAATTCCATAAAAGGATATACAACTGTGTAGTACATTAGGGTCTCAATGATTGGATAAAACTTACATAATTCTTCAATGTCTTCATTTCAAAAGGGATTGGCTAGATTTCGTGTCTAGAATGTAAGATCATATTGTCAGCTAATGAGAATAATGGTCAGTGTGGGGGGAGGGACTTGCATTAGAGTCTATATAAATCACTGCCCTTTCTTTGTCTTCAGCTTTCCTACTCCAGGTGAACTGGTACAGGAACTGCCCCGCTTCTCAAGAATAGAATAATAAACTTTCTGTCTTCACTTTGAGAGGCCTCTGAGTAATTAATTAAGTAGGGACCTGAGCCATCCCACACAATCTTGTTTATATTTTTATGTTAACAAATTGTCTCTTTCCCCACAATGTGTAAAAAGGGGATTGTTTCATTTTCATCTTTGAATTCTCCCCTGTATACTTCTTAGATGATCTCACTGGTTTCCATGGTACTATTTTTATGCTGATGATTTTGTGTATTTCACCTCTCAAATAGGCCCTCTTTTCTTCTCTGACACTGCCACCACTATAGTGCAGGCCATCATCACTTCATACCTGTATTACTGCAATAATCTGCTAGTGGGTTTGCCTGCCTCAAGTCTCTCCCCATACAATCCACCCTCCATTTGGCCACTAAAATGATCTTTTTAAAAAATTCATTTATTTTTAGTTTTCAACATTCATTTCCATAAGATTTTGAGTTCTAAATTTTCTTCCCCTCCCTCCCCTTCCCTGACCCCAAAACATATATATCTGACACAGGCTATAGTAATACATTCATATTAAACATTTTCATATTAGTCATATTTTAGAAAAGAATTAGAACCAATGGGAAGAACCACAAGAAAGAAGAAACAAAAAAAGAGAGCAAATAGTATGCTTTGATCTGCATTCAGACTCCATAGTTCTTTTTCTGGATGTGGATAGCATTTTCCATCATGAGTTAAAGTGATTTTCTTATGACAAAGGGCCTACCATGTCATTCCCTACTCAATAAACTTCAGTGGCTCCTTACTGCCCTCCAGGATCAAATATACAAATTACTCTGTTTGGAATGTTCATAACCTAGCCCCTTCCTACCTTTCCACTCTTTTTACATCTTAATGCTTAATACAGTCAGTGGTGTTGACTGCCCAGCTAACAATAAGACACTGCATTTATTGGCTCCCAGCATTTTCTCTGGCTGTCCCCATGTCTGAAACACACTCCCTCCTCCACCATGAGGTGTCAACTAACCTACCCGGTTTCCTTTAAGTTTTCAACTAAAATTCCACCTTCTACAGGAAGCATTCCCCAACCCCTTTAAATTCCAGCGCTTTCCCTCGTAATTATCTTCTAGCTCCTTGAAGGCAGGAACTGTCTTTTGCCTATTTTTTTCCCTAGTACTTAGGTGTTTAATAAATATTCACTGACTGATAGAACAGTATGTGGAATATAATTAACCCTAAATAAATGTTTATTGTTGATTGATCACTTGTTGGAAAGATTATCCTGATTCACATATAGGTTGGATTAGTGGACTTCTATAGTACTATCCAATTCTGAGATCCTAAGATCTATAACATTCAACAGGCAACTATATAATCAAAAAATCTTGCAAATATTAAAAAAAATTTAATATTACCCAAAAGCCTTCCTACAAGGTCCTTTACTCATATGTGTGTTTGCTTTTAGGACTTCCATGGATCTTGTTAATAGTGCCTAGTTTTTCCCTACTTAAATATTCTTGGAAAAGCAGTGAAAATTGAGTTACCATTGAATGAAAATACAATGATACAACACACACACACACATACACACAGAAATAAAATGCACCCAGTCAATTATTTTGGTCTTAGTCAACCTCTCCATATAGAAGCAACTGTATTCTAGCAGTGGTAAAGAAGAGGAATGCAACCACAAAGCTTGGTAACACCTACCCAAATGTACATTACGGAAATTCTCTAGTAGTTTAGGGGCTAATAATTCCACACAAAGACTATTTAATGAAGAACTGACAAGTAGCAGATTGCTGGTGATCTTGAGACTGGCCATTTATAATTCAGCAGAGGCAGATTTCCAAGGACATTAGCCTATGTGGCAGCGAGAACAAAAAGCAATCTTACTCATCAATGAGCTTTTGTTCCTCTTAGGCAGTTCAATGTTTCAGCTGAACACTCAGGAATGTATCTTGCGTACATGTTCCTTTGGCTTAGGAGGCACTGAATCTTTCATTACTTGATTAAGGGCCTACTATTTGTCAGACACTGTATCAGACACAGGGAGACAAAAACAAAGGAAATGCCCTGGGCCTAAAGGAGCTTCCATTCTGTTCTTCATACCAGGCATGCCACCTCTCAACCTTGGAACCGGCTCTCTCCCCTTTGCCTCATAGAACCTGCCTCTACAACTCATGTATCACCTATGTGCAAATTTGCCTGATCCCCACAATGTGAATGCCCCCCCCCCCCCGTCCCCTTTCTGGCTTTGTAGTTATTCTCTATTTCTATTTACTAAGAGGCAGCTTGAAATAGTGGATAAAGAGCTGGTCTCAGAGTTAGAAAACTGGATTCAAGTCATATCTGTGATACATGTTGGCCTTATGATCTAGGCCAGTCACTTAACATCCTAAGCAATTCTCTAAAGTTACAAAGCTGGTATAAAATGGGGGAGTAAATTCCCACACTGGAGGAATTACATAATTCCAATGAAATATTCCAAAAATATACTGATCAATGTACTTCCTTCATTTATTATCTCCCTCGATTGAGCCTGGATTCCTTGGAAGTGGGGACTGTTTAATTGTCTGCGTACCTATCTCTAGCATATCACCCTATCTCCAGCACGTCGCAATGTGCCTAAGCCTAAGAGGAAGCACCTCATGCTGGCTGATGGTATGGTTCCAAGGTGAGGAAACAGTAAATATGCAGGAAAATGAATATAAAGAAAACACAAAGTAATGGAGGGGGGCAGGGAGGAGGGATGGAGGCCTCAAGCACACCAGGATAGGAAAAGTGGCAGCAGAGAAGCCTTGGGCAGGAGGAGGCTTTGAGTTATCCTTGTTCAGTATTACACAGGGTCTGAGGCCACATTTGAACTCGGGAAGATGAAACTTCCTGACTTCAGGCATGGAGCTCTATCCACTTTGGAGAGATGCTGGGATTGCAAGAAGTACAAGTGACCACCCCAGGAATGTGGCATGTAGGGAAACAGCAGGAGACTCTTCCTGTTCCGGTGCATTTTCTCCCTGGAGCACATGCTCCTCCTTTCTGCCTGCTGAAACCCTTCTCTTCTTTCAAGAGCCTGCTCAGAAGCCATCTTCCCAAAGTCTTCCCTCATCCCTATCTTCCCCTCTCCCTCTCTCCTCCGAGACGGGGGTGCTGAGGTACTGGAGAGAAGGTGGAAAGCAGAACCAGAAATCTGACTAGAGAAGAGGAAAAGTGAATGAAAGACAAGAAGTCCTGACAGGACTTTCGGAGAGTGACTGAAAAATGTGATAGGTAACGAACTTAATTATTTCAATACAGTTACAAAATAAGGTTGGTTGGTTGTATTGACATTTAATGTTAAGTTTTTAATGAAACTTTAAAAAACAGTACACACAGTGTATTAGTCCATAAGCTCTACCAAGATAGGGACCATATCTTATTTAAACTTTCTATCTCTGGCTGAGCTTAGAATAAGAGTGAGCACACAGTAGGCCCTTGATAAATGTTTGCTGAACTGAATTGTCCTTCCTTGTCACATTCGTGTGTGCGCGCGCGTGTCATATTCTCCCAATTAGATCAAAGGGCTTCTAGAGAACAGGGACAGCATTATTTCCCCCATCCTATTTTTGTACCTAGCATGTACACAGTGAGTGCTTAATAAATGTTGAATCTGATTCAGGTGACAAGCTTCTGCCAGAAATGCAATCTCTATTTCAGCATTCAGGGGAAAAATTACTACCACCACCACTGCAACAAAAAACTGGGAAAATCTTATTGAGTAAGGACTCTAGAACATCAAATTCACTACAAACTCCTCCCAAGAGGAATTCTTTTGTCTTTCCACACAAACCAACTCACAGATTTCTGTGAGGAGTATCACCAGTTTCTCAGTCACCATACTTTTCCAGCTCAGTCATTCCCTCCTTCCACAAATTCAATCACTTTCCAAGTCCTGTTTGATTCAATCACCATCACTTCTTAGTATCCTTTTCCTTTTCTCCTCTCACATGATCTCCACTCAAGTTTAGGTCCACATATTTTCCCTTTGCTAGTTTACCTTCCGTTAAGTAAAGGTTTTACCACCAAAGGCAGGATGAGATGGTTGACAGAAACTTGGTCTGGGGATCGGTCTGGAAGCCCTGGGTTCAAGTCTGGTCTCCGACACATACAGGCATTACTAAGGATAGGTTATGTAGTCTCTGTGTCTCAATAAATTGTGGAGCAGTTTCAGTTTTGCACTGGTAGGAGTTTCCTCATTGCTAATTGACCTATGCCAAAGAAATCGAAACCCTTCAAAAAAAAAAAAACAAAAATAAACCCCAAAGGTCTATGTCACTTTCCTCCTCAAAAGGCTTCAGCGCCTCTCTGCTGTGTACAGGACATAATGCAAACTTTCCTGCCTGGCATTTAAAGTTCTTCACATCTGGTTCCAATCAAACTTCCTGGACTGATTTTTCATTTGTCTTCCACACTTATGTCCCAGTTAAACAGGCTGAATTTTTTCCCTACACAACCTGCCATTTCCTGACTCAGTGCCTTGCAGCAAATACTTTCCCTGACCATCTCTGTTAGAATTCCTGCATTTCTTCAAGGAGGTCCCTATACTAGGCCTTTCTGGATCCTTGTCAAGTGATCTCTTCCTCCACCAAATTACTTTGTATTTACTTTTAACATTCTATATTTACTTATCTGTGTATACATTATGACCTCCATAAGGCCCTTGAGAAAGGGATTATTTCATTTTATCTTTTATTCCCAGTGTCTGGAACAGTATCAGAAACATAGAAAAAGTGCTTAATAAATGCTTGTTGAATTGAACTTACTTTTAGCAAGCTACTTCCCCACCACTGAACATCATTTCCCTCATATGAAACCTGAGGGGTTAGACTAGATCTTAAAATGTCCCTTCTAAGGATAACATTCTATGATTCTACCTGAAGATCCTGGCTCTGGAATTTTTAGTTCACTGCTTTATTAATCTTTTACTTGCTTAATGTTCTCAGAAATGGGAGCACTTCTTTCACTAATGCAGGTCTCTTCCTCTCATAACTTCTTATGCTGTGAAATTCTCATGCACATCCTTTTGTAAATCCTTAACAGATCTTTTGTTATTTCATGGATATGAGTGTAACTCCTGGGCTGCTACATGACTGGCGACACTCCTTTACTAGTCATATCTGTCCTTGAGGATATCTTTTCCACCATTACTTCTAAATAGTCACACTGGTAATAGGCTATATAACACCTACTCCCACCAGGCATCTTTCTACTTCTCTCTGGATCACCTGTGATTTGGATCCTTTTTAGAAAAAGATGTTCAATGGGTCATAACCACATAGCATGACAGCATCAGTAGAATCTAGTGATGTTTAAAAAAAGGGGGAGAGTTAAGGTTCTATATCTTGGAATCACTGAAAACACTGAAAGCCAATCAATCTCCCTTTCCTAGTCAATTCGAGCCCTTCTAACTGTTCATGTGTCATTCCCCTACAAGTTATGTGACTGGATGATATGGCCTGTCCAAATGCAATGTAATTTCTCCATCCTTTTTATTTGGTATAAATGGTCAGGTCAAACCCATCTATTCCGAGTGAATCTCACTGAGGTCCCTGGAGTATTCTAAGGCTCAATGTAATCAGTACGTTGCCAGGCAGTTAGGTGGTACTAGTTAGATGATAGAGGGCTGGGCTTGGAGTCAGAAAAATCTGAATCCAAATCCAGCTTCAGACACTTACTAGCTGTGTGACTCTGGGTAAATCACTTCCCCTCTTTATGCCTCAGTTTCCTCATCTGTAAAATGGAGGTAATAACAGCACCTGTCTCCCAGGGTTGCTGCCAGGATCAAACGAGATGTCAATGATTCAGCACAGTGGCTGACGTATAGAAAGCACTATATAAATGTTAGCTATTACTATTACTGATATCTTTAAAGAGATGCACCTGGAGAATAGATAGGAAATGCTTCTACACCGACGTACAGGGCTTATCCTCCATGGCGATGGTAAATATCTTTGGTAGGTGTGTCTCCTTTTGTATATTTCTCTGTTAACTACATGATCATAAAAACAAGATTCAACATATGGAAATTTGTTTTATAGCCAATTTTGCTAGAATTATCTGTATGGGACAGTCTTACTCACTGCCAGCCCATTTGTATCATCCCAAGGGTAAACATTTACTATTTATATAGGACTTCCAAAGATTGTGCCAGGATATTATTAGGAGACACTGTTTTCTGGAGCTGAGGTCCAGCAAGCAAGGTACACCTTGAGCTTAACATAACAACAACCCTCTGGATGTACTCAGCCACAGCAAAATTCCAGAATTATTTCACACCAGCAGCAGGTGTTCCCTGACCTCAGACCAACACCTGCAGTACCTATGTCCTAGTCATGAAACCCTGCTATGAATCAAACCTGTCTCATTGTTGCTGTTATCCCTCAGTGCCAGGGATACAACTCACTGGGTATATTGGTAGACATATTGAGATCTGTCCACACTAAAGTGCGTCCTCTATTGGAGCAGGCAGGCCCCAGCACATGTGTCTGGTTTCCCTCCTCCAATGACATAAGGAAAGCTTTTTGCATATTATCACTATAAGCTCTTTGGTTTTATTTTACTATTTCAGAGTTGACTGTGGTTGTGATAACCTGTGTGGGCTCTTTGTTCTTTTTTAGAGTTTACAATGGTTGCATAACCTCTATGACTTTTGTGATCAAGGTTAACACCACCACTCCATAAGATTATGAACATCCCTCCCCAACTCCAATAACAAGGGACTATTGCTAGCTGTGATGGAGAACATCCAGTTGCTATAGCTAAACCAGCCAATCTAATGCCCAATTCCCTGTCTCCATGAAGTCAACTAGATCAGTTAGTCTCTGTTACTGGTGGTTCACGATTGTCTTAGTACATAGTTACCATTTGATAACCAGATTGTTACGTGCTATTCCTACACAACTATCTACCAAGGTATTAAACCAGTTTATTAATGAGTCAATCCACAAGCAATTTCATCAGTTTATGACTAATTCACCCTTTAAAGAAATTTAAATGTAACAACTCCCCTAACATGAGTATGTTGGGCAAGGGTTAAAGAATATGAATATCATTAACTTTATGCTCTGTGACTCTTTTGGAGGATGTACCTATGTAGAAATAAGAGAGAATGAGAAATTTTTAAAATTTCAAAGACATATCACAACACCCCTTTATTGCAATAATTTCTATCTAGGTTATTCAATGTGTTGAAGTCGATATATAATGTATTCCTAGAAACAATCACATGAGTGTAGAGAAGGAAATTATGATTTTAATATTAACTGAGATATGTAACGAATACACTAATTACTTAGTTTTTTCAAGAGCTGCTTCTCTGGCTTGGGAGTCAGAGCTCACAATTCAGCTTGAACTGATCAATCAAACCTTTGACAATGCTCACAATCACTAGATCTTAAGTGAATCGAATTAAAACTTGCAGAACCTGTTCTCTCCCTAGGGGAAGTGATCATGACCCCAAAAGACTTGACTCTAAAATTGTCATCTTGAAGGATTTCTGGATCTTGTGGGAAACCATTAAACGACTGTTTGTGACTCACCTTCCCTCCCTCTTTCCCCACCTGTGATGTATATAATCTGTTCATTTACTTCAGCTTAGAGAATATTTATCACTCTGAAATTAATTAATTACTACTACTTGATTGCTGGCATGCCTGTCTCTAGGCAGTTCCAAGCATTTAGAGACTGAGTCAGTAAAAATCCGTTAATAGTGTGCTTTAAAGACATAATAGGATTTAGATGTATAAACAACTTTGGTAACCAGATAGCTCAACCTCTTCATTTTACTAACGAAGAAACAGGGTCCCTTCAGAAATTCAGCAATTAAATGGGGAAACCTGATGTAGGGTAAACAAGGACCACTAGCTGAGAAGTCAGGAGAGAGAGGTTTAAGTTTTATTTTTTGTCTCTCCCACCCCCAAATATACCTATCCAATAGTAGGGTATGGGTTAAATTAGACTATATGGTCTCTGGGGTCCCTTCAAACTCTTAAAATTCTGTGACTCTCCACAGATCCTCCTCTTAAGAATGGTAAGCAAAACCATTCATTGTATCAATTGTAGCTGACAGCACAAGTAACTTTCTATGCTAGCAGTTCACCATTTCTTAACAGAAAAGGAAGTGTGTTTTAACTCCAGCATCTGGAACTTATATTAACGATTATATTTGACTGGAATTATATATGCCTCTATTGTAGTCTTTGTTTATGTCATTGTGGTGTCAATATCCTTTCAGTTCTGCTTCCTTTGCTCTGCATCTGTTCATATGAGACTTTTCATATCTCTGAATTCTTCATGTTATTAACACTATGGTGCTCTCATATTCTATTTATATATCACAATTTGTTTAGTTAGTCCCCAATCAACAGGCAACTGCAGACTACTGCAATCAAGTCCTAATTGGCCTCCGTGCCTCTATTCTCCTCTCTCCAATTTAGTCCACACAGCTGTTTTGTTTTTAAAGCCCACACAACCTAGTCCTTTCCTAGCCTTTAAGGCCCAAACAACCTAGCCTATGCTATCTCTCCACTCTTCTCATGCTTTACCCCCTCTACATACTCTGCTGGTTTCCAGTTCTTTTCTTAAAATTAGTACTGCTGTAGTAGACAAAGGATCTTTCTGTCATTAACTTCTTGGAGGCACAAACCCAGCGGTAGGACAGCTGGATCTAATGGTATGTATGAACAACTTGGTTGCATTATTTCCTTGCACTATTCCAAACTTTTCCAGGACCAGTACAGATGAATTCATAGCTCTACCAACAGTGAATTAATGTGCCTATCTCTCATAACTCTTCAAATTAGACTACCATTTTTTTTTTATTTTTTTGCCATCTGACAAGTTGATGACAGTGGACTGATAACTCAGAATTGTTCTAATGGGCATGTTATTATTTGCAATTTGGAGTATTTTCATATAGCATCGACAGTTTTCATTTCTTTTTAAACCTACTGTTCAACAGTATCTAATTTAAAAAAATCTCTGGAGCACTTATTAACAGCAAGAAAGCTCCCTTTTCGGAATAAATTTATAACTATAAAACGCCATCAGACAAACTTGTCAATTACCTCTCCACAGCATTTCTACCACTGGCGCTCTTATCTCTAATAACTGCCAGCCTCCTTCAGGCCCTCATCGCCTCTCAGAATACTGCAATCAACTCCTAACTGGCCTCCCTGCCTCTGTTCTCCTCTCCCAATTTAGCCCCCACACAACTGTTTGGTTTTTAAAGCCCCACACAAGCTGCCCCCTCCAGAGCCCCGTGCAGGCTGGCCCTCCCCTGGCCCCCGGAGCCCCGCGCAGGCTGGCCCTCCCCTGGCCCCGCCAGAGCCCCGCGCAGGCTGGCCCTCCCCTGGCCCCGCCAGAGCCCCGCGCAGGCTGGCCCTCCCCTGGCCCCCGGAGCCCCGCGCAGGCTGGCCCTCC
>JAQQSK010009089.1:0-13230 GCA_028658325.1 Potorous gilbertii | reverse complement strand
AGTTAGTTAGTTAGCTAGTTAGTTAGGGAGACATGAGACCCGTCTTTAACTATTTGAAGGGCAGCTAGACTGTATAATGACTATATTTTGCCCATGTACCTCCCAAGCACAAACTTGGAGTCAGTGACAGATATTATAGGATGCAGATTTCAGCTTTCTATAAACAAGAACCTTTCTCATAGTTAAGGTATCTCAAAAGTAAACATGACTTCCATCTGAAGCAATGAAATCCCTGTCACTGGAAGTTTTCAAATAAAAAGAAATAGGTGACCATGTGTCAAGAATGTTGAAGAAAAGTCCTTTCAGTAGCAGCGTGATTGGACTAGCTGGCCCTAAAAGATGTTTCTTTCTGTAAAATCTTAAAATACCACTTTGTTATATGAATCTATTTTATTGACATGTCTAGTATTTGATGACTCATATAAAAGCAGTTACAAAAATGGTAATTTTCAGTATAACACTGAACTAACTTGTATATTAAATTGTATATTAAATACAATAGACTAACTTATTGGAATATATATTTAAACACTTTGGTGGCATGGTGATAGGCAAAATACACATTTGTGGGATAAAAATTCACATATCCCAAACTTGAAGTAAAATGTTGAAACATGAAGAAAAATAAAACTCCTTTATAACAATTTATGCCTTTTATTGTTCATAAAACTAACTTTTTAAAAGCTATACTAAGTATTAAATACCAGCACTTGATTTCAAAATATCTTTAGTCACCATAATTTTAATAACTTTTTGAGTAGTTGCCAGTTTAATTTTCAGTCTGTGAAAACTGGAGGTAAATTATTTATTACTTCCAGCAAATGTCTTTCACAATTTTACTTAATTTTTTTCATCTTTTTTAATGGATCATAAAGTAGAAATATTTTATTATATATTCACAAAGTGAGGAGCATATTAGTAGTTTGCACATTGGTTACTGTGAGTTAAAATACAAGCAATATTTCACAGAGTATGATTTTTTTAAAACCACAGTTTCACTGACATAGTACTAGATCATATCACTTCTTCAGGACAATGAGTATATCTATGTTAGTAGCTACTTCTTTGAAAAGGCAATAGAGAATGTCTCCATAAATATGACATTGTATTTGGAAAATAAACTTCCTTTCTTTTAATGCTGGAAAAATATACTGAAGATGGGATAAAGAAGTAGAAAAAGGAAGTAGCAATTATTAAGAGTCCTCATATCAAGACTAGATTATGTCACTATAGCCTCATTTCCTTTTTTATCTAGAGTAAATAAACTGATGGAAGGAAAGAATGCATGCAGACATGATATACTTTGTACTCCTATCTAACCTACCAGAGATTTATCAAATAGTTTGCTGAAATCATTTAAATTTATTTGGAATAGACTGAATGTTCAGAACCAATGAATAATCATTGATGGGTCAATGACAACTCAGGAACTCTGTCACAGGAGGAAGAAATTAGGGAGGGCAAAGGTTTGTGTTTGTTCTTCGTTTTCAAAAAAGACCATGACATCAAGATAATGACATGACTTGCAGTTGACTTTAATTTCAGTGAGGGAGGGCTGTGCAAGGTCAGCAACCTCACTTTCTTCTCCTGAGCCATCTGAATCCAGTGGCCTGTTATTCATCAGGATGGCTGGAGATGATCTAGAATGCAATGTGAGACCCTGGTCCTTTCAGGCTAAGGTCTTATCACATTCTCACTTTGAGTGAGATACACCCCCTCAATGAAAAGGCTCCTTTAAGTAGTTCAAAGGTTTGAAGGCAACATGGAAACCTCTCACAGAGAAATTAAGTGACTTGCCCAGGATCATACTGTTAATAGTATCTAAAGTCATATTTGAACTGAGGTCTTCCAAATTCATTGGATTCAGAGTTCAGAAAACAAACGAACACATTTCTAGCTGACATGTCTTCAACTAGGCTGTGAGTGAGAAGCCAAAAAAAAATCCTCTTTTGGTCCTCTATGATACAGTAATTTTAGAAGAAAACAATTACATTAGATTCAGTGACTTTTTTTAATACTGCTTCTGTCAATAAACAATTTCATTATATTGAAAATTACTGAAGATTATCAATCTTTGGATGCTTTCTCCAACTATTCTAATCTACTTTAAATCTACTACTCTGTTTCCAACACCAGAATAGCTTTAAAAGACTTACAACTTCATTAAGAGTTTCAGAACTCCCTGTCTGAGCATCAGGGTATCTTAGAAAGCGTTTTGTTCTTGTCTTTTTGTCCCTGTGCAATCACGTACACGGTAATTGACACAAAATAGGTGCTTAATCAATTCCTGTTAGTTTTATTTATGGATCACTATTGCAACAACATTCATTTCTAAAATTAACATTTGAAAGAACAAGATTTCAATCTTGGCAAATTTTTGGTTTCACTATTTATGGAATGAAATAAAGAAACACATCCAAAGGTGAGTGTGTCTCACTGACCTGGCACAGGGAGCTAGAAGTGCAGTATCACCACAAAATGTCACCATGATGTTAAATGAGTCTATTGATTCAGATCCTACAGTCACTGCCTAATGCTTACAGCTTTCCTCTGTTCCTGAGGTCTTCCCTAATGTAGAGGATACTGAGAGAAAAGTAGATCTGCATCATAAATCAATAGAAAACTTAACAAAAAAGGTGATGACTTCATAGAAAAAGAATGGGTCTGTTCAATTTCACCAAATTTCATTTGAGAAAATTTAATGTTTCAATGTACTATTGTCAAATAAATCTCTTAATTAAAACATCTCTCCAAATGTTATGATAGATCAGGAACATAAAATGTCATGATGGGAGAAAAATGAAAGAAAAGTTTATGAATGTATGAAAAATGCCCTAGAATATAAAGTACAAATTTCATAATACTGAAGCAATCAATAGGATCTCATATCATCAGAAATTCATTGGATTCAGAGTTCAGAAAACAAGCAAACACATTTCTAACTGGCATGTCTTCAACTAGACTGGGAGTGAGAAGTCAAAAAAAAATACTCTTTTGGTCCTCTATGATACAGTAATTTTAGAAGAAAAAAATTACATTAGATTCAGCAACTTTTTAAATATTGCTTCTGTCAATAAACAATTTCATTATATTGAAAATTAACCTTTTATTGAAAATTACTGAAAATTATCAATCTTTGGATGTTTTCCCCAACTATATTCTATTTTCAGTTGTGATCTTATTTTATAGACTCAGCCTATATTCCCAGATGATCTACCAAACTGTTAAGTCCAACATATCAATTAAATATTTCTGGAAAACACAAATGGATATTGAAGCTTATTAAACAGCTTGAAAATTCAAGTAATATTTTTGAGTTTAGTTTTTCAGTTCTATTACCCTGGGAACTTGTGTGCCTTTCTGTGTTTACTGAGAGAATTAGGACCTCCAACTACAAGATGGATGCACACTGCCAATCAGGGTTGATGTGAAAATGTAGTCATCAATAGTGCTGACACATCCTGACAATACCACATGAAAAGTGATCTATACTTACAAGTGATTATTACCTAAGTAGCTTGATATTATGGGCTCCAGTCTCTCCAATGTCTTTTGTGTACTGGCCACTGGGGAGACACATTAACTCTTTCAAGTCATTAGAATTCTATTTTTTCACATTGTTGTAACAAATCCCTACTTTGCATTTACAAAGCAGTGACATTTAATTCAGTGTTCCAATGCACCAATTCAATCTATTTTGTTTTGATCATAGGAATCTAGCATCCAAAAATACATTTCCAAACTTGTCTAAATGCTGAAATCAGAAGAAATAATTAAATATTAGAGATGTGTCACTTGCTCTCTTGATAATGGAATCTATAACTGTTGTGTGGATTATCTCTCTTCTTTATTTGAAAAGATGTGCAAATTAAGGTCACTTTTTTTTATCCTGAGAAATAAAACAGAAGTAATCAATCAACCTACCAACCTGATTTTAAGAAAAGCTTCATTTTAAGGAAAACAGATTCAGGATGACTAGCCAAAGTGGGGGAGGGGAGGATGAAAAGGTTTCTTATTTTAATTAACCATAAGCTACTTGCCTTGAATTTTTTATCTCAATGATCAAAACCACAAAACTGTCAACATATACCAATGTCCTACTTTCTGCCCCAAACATGGGGAAAAAAGCCTTCCAATTTTGCCTTTTGTAAGAAATTATATTACCAACTATCATTTTATTTAGATATTTATTCTACTTTTGCCAGAAGGTTGTGGCCAATGTTTTTGAAAGCACATTTTACTATACCATATGCCTACTAAAATTATCTCTATCAAACATGCTGTAGGATGAGGCAATTGGATCATTCTGTTCTGCTTCTCTTTCTTTGAAACATGTTTAAATATATTTATCTGATTTGCTCTGTTCTGCTCATCAAGTTACAGGTTTAAGATGTCAACTATGCAGGAGGAGGCAGTTGTGAATGGCTTACCAACCAAATGCCATAGAATAAGCCCCTCTTATAAAGACTAATGACAGCTGCATATTAACTGTGAGTAATGAACAGAAAGAGGAAGTTGAAAAGTTGAGTCATGGACCTACAAAAGTCTAAACCACTTTAACACCTCTTTTAAGAACATCTAACTTATTTCATATGCAAGTAAGCCTCATAAAACAGTGAACTCCCAAACAATCTAGACTTTTTTAAGTATAGTATATATGATGAGAGAAACAGAAAAGAACAAAACTCTCATAATATTGATAACTATTGTCTCCTGCAATAAATGCTAAAAATGTCTAAGACCTTTAGTCTACAACAATGGCCTACAATGTAAGGAGCATGAGACTCCCCACCCCCACATCAGAAGAGCTTTGATAAGACTCATAGAGATGCACAGGAATCAAAAGGGGGAAAGATGGGTCACATGCTACCTTATTCCAAGTACCAATCCCAGGGCTTGTCTCCAATACCTCCCCAGCTCCCTAATCACCAACCTAGCCTTATCATCAGCCCTCCCTCCTTAAGGCAAATTCCTAAAATGTCCCCTTGTCTTTGGGGCAGTTACAACTTAATTGCCCAAGCATAGCCGCACCCTGCACTCTGACCCCCTGGTAGTTATAGCTGTGCTCCCTAAGAGTGGATAGTAAGGGTTGGCAGTATGCCCTGATTTCCTGTCTCTCTCCTTTTTACAGCTCTCATTTTTTCATAGGATCATAAGTCATGGGATTCAAATTTTTCCTCAAAAAGTCTTCTGAATTTCTCTAACTTTATCAAGGACACTGCCATCATTACAATCTGCCAAGTTCCAATCAGTACCATCATTTAGACCCCCTATCATGCCACATATCTGATCAGTCACCAATTCCTATTCTGTTGTACTGACACAATTTTTCTTGAATCTTGTCATTTTCTCTGTATGTACATAACCAACATCCTTGTCACCTTTAATCTGGACAACTGCAATAGCTTCCTGATTGACATTCTTGCCTTAGCTCTCTCCTTATAGATGTCTAAGTGATTTAGGAATAAAACACAAGTTTGACCATGTCACTCCCTTACTCCAGCAGCTAAACTCTAGTCGTTTCCTATTGCCTTTAGTTTCAAGCACAAATGAACAAAAACTCCTCTGTTTAGCACTTGAGGCCATTCAGAATTGAGTCTTTACTTATTACATGTTATATCATTTCCTGTATTTCCCAGTCCAAATAAAAAAATGAATTGGAAGCTAGGTTATGATTAAGCAGAACCATAGAATGAAAAAATGAATGGATTTGTATAGATAACTTTCTTCTGAGTTGAAATCAGAGACTTTTTGCTTTTATGTTCCACATAGTGAATATAAATGTGACTACTTATCAAAAGGAGCTTTGTGCACTATTATGATCTATTATTGAACTACTGTACTGTTTTTCAATTTTAAGAAGTATTTAAAAATTAATCTACTTCACCATCTACAATGATTAAATTAAATGCATTAGAATTATTAAGAAAATTGTTAGGGTGGAGCCAAGATGGTGGAGAAAAAGCAGGGACTCACCTAAGACCACCCAAATCCCCCTCCAAACAACTTTAAATAACGGCTCAAAACAAATTCTGGAGTGGCAGAACCAAAAAAGGGACAGAGAGAGACAATTTTCCAGCCTAAGACAACTTAGAAGATCAGCAGGAAAGGTCTGCCACACTGGGGTAAGAGTGGAACACAGTCCATCTTAGGCTGTGCAATAATGACCATGAAACACAAAATTAGCAGCAGGCTTGTGGTGGGGGCAGGGGGGGGGGGGTGACTGTATCAGTGACTGCAGCAGCTGCTTCTAAAACTTAGCCTACAGTTGTTAAAAGGGCCAGATAATTGGTCATAACCAGATTGCAGAAGTTTCTTTGCTGGCACGGAGGTAGGACTCTACTGCATTACACTTACTTAGATCCACCAGTCCTCAGTCACACTTGGACTACTGCAATAGTCTACTGGTTGGTCTATCTGCCTCATCTCTCCCCATTCCAATCCATCCTCCACTGAATCACCAAAGAGATTTTCCTAAAGTGTAGGTCCTACCAGGTCACTCCCCTGCTATTGCGCAATAAACGCCAGTGGCTCACTATTGCTTCTAGGACCAAATACAATTCTGGTATTCAAAGCCCCTCCCCCTCACCTTTCCAGTCTCCATATGTCTTCTTCCTCATGACATAGTTTTCAGTTCAGTCATACTGGCCTTCTTGCTGGAACAAGACATTCCATCTGGACTCTGGACATTTTCTCTGGCTGTCTCCTGTGCCTGGAATGTTCTCCTTCCTCAACTCTGCCTAATAGTTTCCCTGGCTTCTTTTAAGTCTCAGCTAAATTTCTACCTTCTACAGAAACTCTTTTCTAGCCCCTCTTAATTCTAATGTCTTTCTTGTTTGAATTAGTTCCTATTTGTCTTATATATAGCTTGTATGTACATATTTGTTTGTCTCTTCTCCATTAGATTTTGATCTCCTTGAGGGCAGGAATTATCTCTTGCATCTTTTTTTCTAATCCCAGTGCTTAGCTCAGTGTGTGACACATTAACTTAATAAGTGTGTATTAATTGACTGACTAAATTGGTACCACCACTTTCTTTCTTTCCACTCTCTTCCTACCTACCTCTATAGCCTGGTTTCTAGCCTCATCATTCAGCTGAAACTGAAACTGCACTCTCTAAAGTTGCCAGTGATGTCCTAATTTCCATATTGAATGGTATTTTTTTTCTCAATCCTCATATTTCTGGCATATCTTCAGCATTTTACACTAGAGATCACCCTCTCTTCTAAATACCCTTTACAATCTGGCTTCTGATATCATCATTCAACTGAAACTTCTCTCACCAATGATTTTTTAATTGCCAAAATTAGCTTTTTTAATTTTCATCCATATTGACCTTTCTACAACATCTGATTCTGCTAACCAACCTTTTTCAATATATTCTCGCCTCTCTAGACTTTCATAACACTGCTCTCTTCTAGTTTGCCTGTAAACCTGAACATTTTTCATTGTTCTTTGCTAGATCTTCATCCAGGTCACACCCACTGGTAATAGCTTATCTGGGCCTTCTTCTCTTTTCCTCCCTATATTATTGAACTTGGAGATCTCATCAACTTCCATGGGATTCTGTTATCATCTCTATGAAGATACAGCCATAGCCTTAATCTCTTTGCTGGGCTCAAGTGCCATGTTACCTACTGACTTTTGGATAGCTCGAGTTAGATTTCTTCTATGTCCATAACAGAACTCATTTTTCCTCTCAAATCCTCCTTCTTCCCAATTCTCCTATTATTGCCAAGAGGACCATCATCTTCCTCAATTTGTGTGTGAATTGGATTTAAGGGAGGTAGAGTTGTGCAAAGTCATCAGTCTCACTCTTCCAGAGTCATTCAATTACAGTAGTAAGACAAAAGTCAAAAAGCCTGGTGATAGCCCAGGATGCAGTGGCTAACTTTGGCTTCAATGCCTGCCTAAGTGTTAAGAGTTCCACAGTATCTGCTTCAGCCACCTTCATGAACACTGGAACAATCATTTTTATCTGCCAGTTCTGCCAGGGGAAGTCTTCACATGTTTGAAGTAGACATCTCACTAACTCACTGATGGGTTTGAAACCTACTGGTTACCCTCAACTTGGTTTTTAGCTTGTCTGTCAAGATGGTTTTTACCAGAATATGGCCATTGTGCATGCTACAACTTCTTGAAAGGTAAAAGTTGAGTGCCATGGGGACACTAAAGGTAGATAAGCAGTCCTGAAAAGGGCTCAGCCAGCCCTCATACCAGAAGGAGTAATCTGCTAAAATGCATGGCCCTATGTCCCTTTTCTGCTCTCTTCCTATCAAGCTTGTGTTCAGATGAAAGGCAAGAATCCAAAGTTAATTTAGGAGATTATATGATAGAACTAAATCCAACTGAAGAAACATCACAAAGGAAGGAGTGCCATCAGTGGACCAGACTGATGGAATAAGAGGCACATGTCTACAGAGACAGCTCTGACACCATGCAGCTGGCTTTAGGGTAGCCTATCTAGGATTATGTCACTAAAGTGCAGCTAATTATTTAAGTGAAAGGAAGAATGATCACCACATCTGTTACCCTCACACAAGAAAACTTTCATTGAATGTTGAGCCAGATGTGTTTATGTGAAACATATACTAACTAGCTACTTAATGGGCTAATTAAGCAGACATTAAATAGCCATCACCTTACAAATATAAACTAGTACAGTTTCATTGACTTTAATCAAATCTCATGAGAGATTTTATCACCTAAAAAAACCACTAAAGAATATAAATTCACTATAAAGGATGAAGCTTGATTAGTTAAAGCAAGTGTTCGTTGCAGCAAAAAATAATGTCCCTATGCACTGAACTAATTTAAAGTTAAAACAATTATTATATTTAGAAATATCACGCTAAATACATGGAAACATAGAAATCTCATCTGCTAAGTGCTTTGATTCAATGAGGTCCTTCAAATTACCTACAAAGAAAAGATTCAACTTATCACTGACATGTCTCCTTCCTTTTTCTGAGATGGCAAGCAAAGGATTATGGGGGAAAAAACTTTAAAAATATTCATTCATTCTATTTCATGCAATCTTTTTGTAAAGAGACAATTAGAGGATCGTAGATTTAAGAGCTTACAAGGATCTTGGAAATCATCTCATCCCACTGCCTCCTTTAAGAGATAAAGAAACAGAGGCCCTGAGAAATTCAAAGACTTGTCTACAGAAAGAAGAGTAGCCACTATCTGAAGCCAAACCCTCTGACTTACTTTTTACTCTTATCATAGATAGGAAACCAGATCCAAGGCCAGAAGGGTCCTTCTCGAGACTGATATAGGTCACTTAATCCAACCTGCTCATTTTAAAAATAAGAAAACTGAGTCCCAGAGAAATTAAGTGATGTGCCTAAAGTCCTTAACCTTTATTTCAATAGGACTCCAAATTCAAGATTCTTTCCATTGCCTCCAATTGTCTCAGAAATCCATTATTCTGGCTACCAAAATTCAGCCAGGCCCCAATTGAGGAGGAACAGAGCCCATATGCCAAAGAGAATTGGCCACTGAGCCAAGGAAACAGTCCATTCAATAGAATTTCCTTTAAGTCTCTCTACTCTTTACTTCTCCCTAAGCCTGAAGCTTAGAAACTAATCAGCATCTTCCTTAGACTTCTAGCCAGAAAAGAATGATTCTCTCTGTACCCCATCAACTTCCAGCAGCCCATCTCCCAGCAGCAATGGTGAATGTGTGCACATGACAGTGAGCACACATGCTTGCCTGGACAAGCTGGATCCTGAAACTCAAATTCCTTGATTTTAAGGAAAGCGTTCACTCTAACCATGTCATTCCTTTCCAGGTTGTTCTGCTGACGTATCTCCATAAGATTTTCTCTACATGTCCCCACAACAGTTTCCTTTATCCCCTCCCTACTTTTCAGTTATCTTCTACATGGTGGCTTTCCCCTATTCCAATGTAAGCTCACTGAGGGCAGTTGCTGTGTTCTTACATGTATATTCCCACTATGGGCACATAGTAAGCATTTAACAAATGCTTCCTGACTTAACTGGTTGCCTTTTCTCCATGGCACTTCTTTTCCTGAGCACTGGTCACTGAGAAGTGATCCTAAGAGAGATGCTTCTAGGCTTGGTAGCAATCTGATTCAGACTGGGAGCACATGCATCTGGGACTAGTTTTCCATCAGAAGGCAATTGCTGTAACAGCTACTGGGGGAAGAAGATGGCCATCACCAAAAATACATTACAGAAGAAAGAACTAAGGAAACTCAAACTCTGCCTTCATAATCCAGGATCTCTAAATTTGAGTTGTACAGACAGTGCAAGTCAGAGAGGAAAGTGGACTGTCTCTTCAGCAGTCCTTCCTTGCCTTTTAAAGATCAGGCTTCACCAGGATACAAAGGTGGTCTGTCTGCATGAATCTAGAGCAAGGAACAGGACTGAGCTCTTTGTTGATAGGAAGAAAGTTATCTGCCCTGCATGTTCTTTGAGAATATGACCTGATTAACTTTTAACTCAATACTCAGTACAGTGATTGGAATATAGTAGGTACTTCATATAGACTTGCTGATAGACTGATAAGCAATAGACATACATGTGGATATAGATGTAGACATAAACATAGACATTGATAGATATATTTTAATGCAATGAGCTACTATGTATGCTGTTCAGTAAAAATCGGAATCTTAGAAACTGAGTGTTCAAAGGGACCTAAGTAAACATCCAGTCCAACCCACATCCAAATGGTCACCCAACCTCTACTTGAAGACCTCCAAGGAGAGGTAACATACCAATTCTCAAAGCAGCACATTCCACTTTGGGTCTGCTCTAATTATTAATAAGTTTTTCATTTGGTCGGTTGATTTGATTCATTTTAGTTTTCATGATGATTTCAACCTTAAATTGGTTTTTCTGCAACTTACACTCATTGCCACTGATTCTGCCCTCTAGAGACAATCCTTCCTCCAGCTTTTAGTCATTCAAATACTTGGAGAGAGCTATCCTATTCCCCTTTGGACCTTTTCAACTCCAAGCTAACCATTCCCAGATTCACCAATTAATCCTGGTCTGAACTTAAGTCCCTTCACCATCTTGACTAGCTTCCTCTAGGAACTCTCCAGCTAAGCAATGTCCTACAACTGAATCTGCTAGATATAGCCTTTGAAGTCAAACCAAATACCAAGAAAATCACCAACAAAATAATCAGTTCCCTACTCACATTGATGAAAAATGGAGACAGCCTTCCTCCATTAACAAATATCTTCATCACACCAAGAGACTATTTCTAACTGTATGCCTGAAGACTATTTGATATTGAAGATTTGTATCTTTGAATGGAATATCTGCTACATATTTTATCTAGTATTCACATTTCTATGTGTCATTCATACTTTTCTTTAAATCTTGTTATTCTTGGTTTCCACTCACTTATCACAATAAAAGCATGCAAGTCATAATGAAAATTCCAATGGTCATGTTTATGTAGATATGGCAATTCAGACGATATTAAAACATTCAGTTGATTCAATATAGCTTGTATGTGAGCTTTTCTTATGACAAAGAGACAAGCACATTAACTTACTATTTACTCAAGTTTAAAATAAGGAGTTTCTACTAAATAATCTCTAAAATAGGTTCTTTCAAACTTTAAAATCTATGACCTGATTCTACCTGTGTTCCAAGATGGCTCCATTTTGGAGAGTACATTTGATGTTTAGATTCTTATTCGGTTAAGCCATACAGTTGTAGTTAGAATGTTTGTTGTTGCTGCCAAGACATTTTTTTTCAGTTGTTTCCGACTCCCTGTGACCTCATTTGACATTTTCTTGGCAGAGATACTGGAGTAGTTTGCCATTTCCTTTTACAGTTCATTTTACAGATAACGAACTGAGATGAATAGATTTAAGTGACTTGCCCAGGATCACAGAGTTAGTAAGTGTTTGGGGTCAGATTTCAACTCATGAAGATGAGTCTTCCTGATTCTAGTTCCAGCACTCAATTTGCTGTACTACCTAGCTGCCCATAGGCAACGTGAAGTAAATCTAAAAATAAATGTAGAAGTATTTCCTAAAAGAATGGAAGAACGAATAGTACTAATGAAAAATGTCATAAAATGATGCTCCTCCTCATCCATTTGAAATGCAAAGCTGTTATTGTTGTAAGCTACTACAGGTGAATAAAAGAACTCAGTGTCCCAAAGACAATGGGAATTATTTAAACACCTACCAACATTCAAATGTGTGGGTCAATTGAACATCCCAAAAATTATTTCATCAGCATCCGTGGAGGTAAAAACTAATTTTGCTCTCTAAGCACCAATGCAGAAACTTGGACTGTATCACTAGGTGCTTCATCTGTATTCAAGGTGTAAAATCAGGATGAAATGATATTCAATTTAGAGTGACCAATATATCAAATCTACTGAAGACTGCAGTGTCTCAAAGAACTTTTCATTTATTGATTTTGTTTTTAGGCAAATACGCTATTTAATTAAATATACTACTTAAGTATATATGCTACAAAATATGGTATAATTGAAAATCAAAATAAAGACTAGAGAGAAATGGGATTTTATCATGCTTAGAAAACAATTTATGCGCTCCCCATATTGCCTCTGATTATTCATTTAACCAAATAAACATTTACTAAATGTTTATTATATGCCAAACATTGTGTCTTGGAGTTAATTGACAAAAGTGAAACAGTCCCTGCTCTCAAGGACCTTACATTTTATTGGGCAAAACAATATAAACAAATAGAAGTAAAAGGAGATAAAGTGAGTGCACCATTAACTTGAAGCAGGAAGTGATGGGTGGAAATCAGATAAGGCTTCATGTTAAAAAAGTATTACTAAGTGGTCCAAAGGAACAAGGCCTCAAGGAAGTGGGGAAAAAAGAAAATCTGGGTTTAGTTTTCTAGTTAAAACGGAGCCCAAAACCTATAGATGCTTAAAATCAATTTGGAAACATAAGAAAAATTAATGAATTCAAGGCTGTTTCTCCAAATTTACATATTGTAATAATCACCAAACTAATATGTAGAAAATCTTCATATTGAGTAGATCTGTACTTTCATCAAGTTGTTCCTTAACACAGATGAACCAATACATCAATGAATTCAGAATGAGAAATTTTTAATATTGGGTGTGTTCAAATTCCCCACATCCTTTCTTCTTCTTTTATTACAGGAAAATCTAGGAATCAATAGAATATGTGTGCTGGAAGGCCCAAGAAAAATACTATAACTTAAGGATTATAGGCTACTAAGGTATTTT
>JAQQSK010009088.1:0-13230 GCA_028658325.1 Potorous gilbertii | reverse complement strand
TAGGTGTAGATGCTTTAGAGGGAGCACTCCCATTGATGGTTCCATTGAAGTATCCTATAGAAAAGAAGGCAACAGGTTGAACATATAACTTCTTCTTTTTACTGAGTTTTAAAAAATTATGTTCTCAGATCCACAACTTGTAGGAAACTACAGGCCTGCCTAAATCACTACCCATAGGGTGGGAGGGTTGGTGTGTGTGTATATGGATGGAGACTTGCTGTTTGTAGTTTTTTTTTTTTTAAAGTTGACTGAACCCTCTAGTAAGTAGAAAATGCAGCTAGAAGAAAAATTTGAAAGCTAGTACATGATTCTGTTTCATTCAGATAACTTACCTTTCAATTGGTTTGGTGGCCAGCAGCCAAGTGATACTATAATAACTTAATACAGAAATAGCTCTATCCTGCACCAATACTTTCCTAACCCGAAGCATCCCAGAAGAAAGTTATTGGCAAGCAGAGTTCACTGGATAAGTCACTAATTGAGAATTAGGAGAATGAGATTCCAGACATGACAGCAGTGCAATCCACAGTTCTGTGAACTTGGTTGGGCTACTTGACCACACATCTGTAGCTCCCTAATTTGTAAAATGAGGACATTGGATAAGATGATGTCTAAGGATACTTTCAATGTAAAAAATTCTTTGATTTTATTCCTGGCTATGCCATTGACTTGCTAGGTTGCTTTTAGAAAGTCACCTACACCTTATTTTGTCCCATTGTAGCTTAATAGAGCAGTTCTAAAGAATCACATTAAGAGATCCTGTCATGGTTATAAGCAGTCTGTGAACTTTGAACAGAGATGCTTGGAAAGTATAATCCCCTCTGTTTGTCATTCAAAGTCCTTCACAGTCTGGCTCCAGCCTACCTTTCCATGCTTACTACACAATATTACTACATATTTGCTGTTGCTGTATATATTATATTTCCTGTTTCTGCATCATTGTATAGACTGTCCATGTGGAATGTACTTCCTTCTTACTTCCCCTTCTTAGAATCCCTAATTTTCTTAAGAGCTCATCTCAAGTACTGTCTTTTACATGAGGCCTTTCCTGTTCCCAGTGCTTCCCCACAGAATTACTTGGTATTCAGAAGGTTGCTAGTAAATATTTAACAGACAGCTCTGACAAGGGTAGAGAAAAAAAATAGGCTATACACAACACGCTTTAGTTTAATCTCCCTTGTTAACATTTTCCCCAATAGTTTCATAAGTCTCAACAATTTTTTTTTTAGTTTTAAAAATCTTTATTGCTTTGCTATGTTTGAAGCCACATAGCTAGCACAATCCAACAAAAATGCAACAGCAGCAGCAGCAGGATAAATAAAAGGAAATCCATCTTGAGCAAGTTGAAGCCCTGATCAGGAGTCTAAGGGAGCCCCTTCCTGTACAGAAGGGCTGAGGAGGCTCGGACACAATTACTTCAACCGAGGGGATGATAGCAAATAGTTGCCATCTTGCTCACATGGATTTATGGAGTTGAGAGAACTGGTCAACTACAGGCCCCAAGCAAAATGCAGCAAGGAGAATTCACCTAACAAGGAAACTTAACATGGAATGATTGAAAATTGCTCTCTCACCCCCAATCAATCAAAGCCTGTGAGCCCAGGAAGCTTAATGATGAATGGTACAAGGGACATGAGGGAAGGCTTTGTTAGTATGTGACCTGAGGCCACTCTAGCTTACGCAGCAGGCAGGCGAGATTTTTTGTGTTATTTGTTCTAGGAAAGAAACAACTTGGTGCTCCCTGTAGGAGAATGAAAATATGCTCACGTATGCGAGTAAGGCAAGCTCTTGGGCTCCAAAATGTAGCCTGAGTTGACCAAGCCCTTGTGGACGGCACCAGCGCCAGAGCAGCACTTCCTTCAGCTGGAACAGCAGCCTCACTAGCAAGGTGACAGTCACAGACATAGGACACAGAACACACCCAACAACAACAGTGATAGCTCTGGGGCAAGGGCTTCCATACATTTAGTACAACTATGCAGAAAAGCTTTACTCACTCAAAATGTACAATAAATGTTTGATTCCAGGAAATGTCATACCTTTTTCTTCACTGAAAGCATTACTAATAAGCAAAGAAATATTAAACTATCTTAACAAAAATACTTCCACACACAACGTGTTGGATTAGAATGCTGTCTGTCCTCCATAGATTATCTAGTTTTTACTGACAAAAAAGACCTCTTTTGTACTATTTGTCAATTTCTGAAATATAAAGGTTCCTATTGAAATTTAACTATCAAGTCTCCTGAGCCATTTCAAGCTGGGTACAGTACATCCCTGTTTATTTTTATTATACACCTAATTAGTGTTTACTCATATGAGCACATTCTATTTTCCTCATAGAATTTTTATACCTGGTGGGCAGAGACAATTTTTAGCTGACTGTGACTGCCACATAGTAGGCACTTAGTAAATACTTAATGACTAGTAAGGGTAGTCAATTTTGCCTTTAGCTGAGTTATGTAACTTAGGTTCAGTTGATCAACAACCTCTGTCTAACTTTGGAGGCCCCCTATTCAATGAGACAGCTAACTTAATTCTCACTCTTCACGTACACATACTTATCACATGAAGAATGAATAGAGACCTGATGGGCCAGAAAACAGGGAGACCATGACTTTTAGGAAACATTTTGGACATTAGGATATGACAGTGGAGCAAGTGATCATGGAATATTAGAGAGTTGTTACTTTTACAAATTTCCTCAAATTAGACAAAACATTCTAACAGTAAAATACTTGCAGATTTCTAAACATCTCTGTCTCGCTTGAAGTTCAGGTTCACATGAGTCAGCTTGTTTGGACCCTTTTGAAAATTTCTTATTTAGGTAGAAAACCCAACCCCATGATACATGCAGGGGACCTTGAACAAGTCTGAAGGTGGTTAAGATAGTTGTACCAACTGGTTTGGAGGAAAACTGACACCAGCAGCAGCCTTGGTGAAAGACTGAAAGTAGCAACTGAGCTCTACTCAATTGGCACAACAGTCTTCATCTGATGTTTTATATGAAGGAAAGTGTTGCATTAAGAGCATCACACTTTAGACCAAGCTAAACGTAGTGTGACATTTGAATTACTTCCAAAAAAAAAGTGAGATTTTAAGTTCTAGTGTGTTTCATTATCGTGCCTTACTGCCTTCCTTCTGGTAATCATAGCCAGTTGATTTAGTGGTGGCTAATTAGGGCTTAGAAAACTGAAAATGGTAACCATCCAATAGGGTTTAAACTTCACACAAAGACAATGGTTCACTAAAGAAATCAGTTCAGTCTGAAGGATGAAGTATTTTTAGAACAACCACACCCAGTACTTTCTTTCCAACTTTAACTTTTCACAGTTCCTGTTTTTCTAAACCTTTATTTGTATTCTCCTACTTCTAGGTTGCCACAGGTCATAGCCATTACTTAGAAGCCCAATTTATTTTACTCTATACTCAGTTGACACTTAAACAATGAGCGATAATTGTTTTCTCATTACCCTTGAGAGAGAAACTGGAAGTCTAGACTACTCTTAAATTCCTCCACCTAAGACCTCCCAACTTTTCCCTCCATCCTTCCTTTATTTTTCCTTCTGGATATCACAGACTAGATGTATAGGGAGATATACTAAGCTTCGTGTACTCTTGGCTTTTTCAAGTTCTATTTCATTCCTGTCTACCTCTGTGTAAAGGACCCCTTGCCATCCACTACTACCTTGGCTCCCAAAGGAACCATTGTTCTTTAAATGTTACTAAATCAAATAACAAATTCTTTCATAGTCACATAAGCTTGACTTCAACATCACCTAAAAGTGCTCTTTTACATTAAATAACAAAACAGATTCTCTAGCAGTGAGGTTTTGGAATGTTGCTAGTAAACCAAATTTGAAGCTATGAACAGTATAATTCTTCTGTATTGTTGGGAAGTGTATGGAACCTCTATGTCAGTGGAATGCTTAAGTAATTACCCCATGGTAACCTGAAGTAGGGGCAAATACAAGGAAAAATAAACACTATAAAATATCACAAAAACAGGGATAGTACAAAGAGTATTTGACTTGAAGTCAGAAAGACACAAATTCAAGTACTGCCTGAGACACTTATTAACTGTTTCCTGGAACATTTAATAGCTATGTTATCCTGGTCAAGTCACTTAACTGTCTTGGTCTCAGTTGCCTCATTTGCAAAATAAGGTTGGACATAATAAACTCTAAAGTGCCTTCTGGTTTTAATCTATGATCCTAATTCAAGTTATAACTAATGACTACTGGGAATCCTATAGGAGCATATATACTAATCTGATATGTCATAACAAAAAAAACCCCACAACTTCCAGAATCTCAAGTCAGAAAGAACCTCAGCAGCCAATGGAGTTCAACTTGTACTTGAAAAAGAAAGCCCCACTATAACATACCCAACAAATTCCATCCATCTTCTGCTTGAAGAACCTCTAGTGAGAGGGAATCTACTGTATCCTTAAGCATTCTTTTCTACTTTGGAACAGGTCTAACTGTTGTTTCTTTTTATATAAATCCCAAATTTGTCTCTGTAACTTCCACCCTTTGTTCCTACTTCTGGAGTCGATGAGTCATTCAACAAGAGTTTTTTAAGAGCCTACTACAGGCCAGGCACTTTGCTAAGTGCTGACAAAGAGAAGCAAAAGATAATACTTGCCCTTGAGGATGTCATATTCTAATGGGGGTAGCAACATTAAAACAACTATGTGTCAATAAGATATATGAAGGAGAAACTGGAGCCAGTCAATAAGAAAAGGCACTAGAATTAAAGGATATTGGGAAAGGCTCCTTTTTTACAAGGCTTTAAAGTAAGCATTTGAAGTAAGGCTTGAGGGATAGAATTCTGAGCACAGAGGACAGCCCATGACAATGCCCAGAGTCAGAAACTGAAGCTTCTTGGAGGAGGAACGTCAAGGAGACCAGTATTCCTGTGTAGTAGATGTGGTGGGTGGGGACAATGAGGTGTGAAAAGACGTTAAAAGGTGGCTGGGTTAAGCCAGAGTTTTATTTTTGATCCTGGAGGTAATAGGGAGCTACTTGAGGTAGGTGACATGGTTAGATCTGCTTTTTGGGAACATTGCTTTGACAGATGAGTACAAGATAGATTGGAGTGGGGAGAGACTTAAAGCAGAGGCCAGCCATCGGACTCTTGCAATAATTAAAGCATGAGGTTATCAGCACCTACACCAGGACAGCGTCTGTGTCAGAATGAGAGAGAAATTGACAGGCTTTGGTAACAGACACATTATGGGGTATGAGACAGAGTGAGGAGGAGGGGATGACTTCTGGGTTGTGAGCCTGGCCGATGGGGAGGATAGAGAAATTGGGAAGGGAGGAGGCTTCTGGGTAAGGATAATGATTTCAACTTTGGAGCTACTGAGTTTAAGTTATAGCTCGTAAGAGAAGGTAGATCTGCAAGTACTAACAGGCCCTGCCACCAGTAGCTAAGTGCTAGTCAGGGAATAGATTACAAGAATACCTACATACTCCAGGGTATATCATACTTGTAAATACTGATAACACACCCAGCAAGAGCTGTGTATGAATACAAGGATGTACACAGTCAGGATTTATTTAGCATCTTTCTCTTAGACAACTTAAGTTTAAACATAATAAACAATATAAAAATCTCTCCTCCTTCCCCATTCTTATCAAACAAACAAATGTTAACTCTTGTGTATTTTAAGGATGAAAAGTGAGGAGCATTGATGTGGTGGAAGAAGTAAATCACAGAAGAGGGAGAACAGAAATAGAGACTAAGAAAAGCGCAAGTAGTATTTCACAGTCACAGAATCTTGCCTGGTTATTTTATTGGTTATTTTCATTGCCATGATCTATGAATGAGAAATAGAAAAACATCCCTTAAAAGATGATTATTTCCATGTGAGCAGCTGGAAGATTCTGATAAAGAAAAATCCTTCACTGACCACTAAGCTTAATATGGAGAGTAACCTATAAACTGTAGTTATCTTCCCAATGTTCCCTTCATTTTCAGGATCTTTCCAGGCAGAGTGAAATGGCTTCTGTGTGAGCCATTCAAAGAAAATTGAACAAGTGGGGCATATCCTGGCTGGTGATCTACTTCCCTTGTGTCTGGATTTCAGCATGAAGTGTGACCTAAAAGTATTGGCATTGCTTACACAGGTTTCAAAATCAGCTCGACTTGGCAAGGAATACTAACTCTCCCACTTTTTCCATAACCTAAAATTACATTTGAAAGTTAGGTATGACTCAGTGGTGAAATTAATTCCCTTTTATCTGATGGGTGTAGGCAGTTACCTCCTATACTTCTTAAAAAGATTTTATTGATATTCTTTGTTTTTATATCACATTCATTTCCCAATAGATTCCCTCCCCTCTCTCCCACCCAGAGAGCCATCCCTTAAACCAAGAATTAAAGAAAAAGGGAAAAAAAAATCCAAAAATATTTCAGCAAAGATAACCAACACATCCATGGTGTCTTACAGTATATGCTGTATTTTGCTTCCATAGCCCTCCTCCTTTGCAAGAAAGCCAGGAAAATGCCTTCTAGTATCTCTTCTCCCAGGCTAGGATCAGTCAGCGCAATTATACAGCACACAATTTAAATTTTTGTTATTATTTTTGTTGTAATGTGTATATTATTTTTCTTATTTATGCTTGTTCCACTTCACATCAGTGTATATGTCTTCCCTTGCCTCTGTATTCTTTATAATCGTCATTCCTTACGCCACAGTAATGTTTCATTATATTCATGTACTACAATTTACTTAGCAGTTCTCCAGCTGATGAATATCAACTTATTTCCACTTCCTGGATACCATAAAAAGTGATGCTATTGACATTTTATTGTGTATTGGATCTTATTTTTTAGTGAGGTCTTTGAATGAAAGGCTGTGTATAATCACTTTTTTAAACATAATTCCAATTACTTTCTAGAAAACTTGGACCATTTCACAGCTTATCAATCAGTCAGTCAATCAACAAACATTTATAAAGTGCCCGCTATGTGCCAACTACTATGCTAAGAGCTGGAATTGTCTGACTTTCCACAACACCTCCAACCTTGAGTATTCACATCTTCACCTCTTTTCTAGCTTGATATTTTTCACTTGTAGTGCCAAACTGGAATATTGATTGGTGATTTTGGAGATTGCTAATGGATAGAGAGTCAGCTTTGGTATCAGGAACATCTGACTTAAAGTCTTGCCTTTAAGATATGCTAGTTGTGTGACCATGGGCAAATCATGTACCCTGGGCAGTTTTCTAAGACTTATGTTATAGAAGAATCACTTTAATTGCTGATCTGCATCAGTTTCTATAATGGTGCATCTATAATTGGAATTCCTTACAATAATAATGGTAAACATAAAAACAAAAATAATAATAAATAACATAAATATCTCTTTAAAGTTTTCAATGCCCTTTGTAAATATCATCTCATTTGATTAGTACGTATAATTATTCCCCCCATTTTTACAGATGAGAAAACTGAGATTAAATGACTGGCCAAAGTCACACAACTAATAAGTGCCTGGACTGGATTCAGGTCTTCTTGACTCCAGATTTAGCTCTCTATCCATGTGCCACCCGGTCGCTCCATATGATGAATAATAGGTCTGGATTTTTTTTTAATTGATATTTTTGGAGCTTGAGTGACCTTTGAATTATTGTCAATCCAAAAGGAGCGGAAGTGCTTTTGCCATTTGAATGAATGAACTGAACCACCCACTCAAGAAAGCAAGAGTTTGTTAAAATAATGTAGTTTTTGGGAGAGAGGGGCTATAAAATTTTGTAAAAATTTTTATTTTTTTAAATATTTCCCAATTACATGTAAAAAAAACCTTAACAGTCATTTAAAGTTTGTTTTTGAGTTCCAAATTCTTTACCTCTCTCCCAACCCATCACCCTCCTTAAGAAGGCAAGCAATTGATTATACCTGTGGATTCATGCAAAACATATTTCCATATTAGCCTAAATAATACATAGTCTTGATCACCTCCTCTGTGGAATTTGCATGTCTCTTCTTGGAGATCTGGATTTAATTTGTGAACCAGTCATTTTGTCTGTAAATATTTCTAAATATGCTATTTGCATTAGCCAGCTCCATTTGAATAGGAAGCATTCTTTTTTAAGCAAGTAATAGTTTACTTGTGAGAGATAGGTTATGGGATAAATTGCAAGGGGGAAAAAAACCAAATTAAATCTTGATAAACAAAGAAATCTCTCTGAATCAACTTTTGCCAAGATCTATGAAGTTTCATTTGCAGTTATTGCCTACACTCCTTATTTCCTTTCCTGTTAATACACATTTGCATGCCATCTCCCTGCTTGGAATATATTCCCCTCTTTGACTTTGCCTCTCAAAATCAGCTCAATCAATGAATAAATATTCATCAAGTACTTATAAAGCAGACACTGTGCTAAATGCTGAGGATAGAAAAAAGAGACAAAGGACAGTCTCTACCCTCAAGGAGTTTATAATCTTATGGGGGAAAAGAACATGTTAAATAAATAGGTACATACTGGATATATTTTAAGGCAGACAGTGAATTGCAGTGGAAGACCTTGGTGTCTTCAATGTCTGACCAGGCTCTTAGTGCTCCAGGCTTCAGCCTCTTTCATGGCTGTTGGAACATATTGTTCTCATTTGCCCATTCCATGGGGCAGGGGCAACATGCACACGCTTGGGATAGACATCTCCCTAACTCACCTATGAGTTTGATGCCTGTTAACTTCAACCTGGTTTAGCCCATCTGCTGAGACAGTTCTACTGGGGTATGACCATTGTGCATGCTGCAACTTCTTTGAGCCACAGGTGAAAGCTGAGTGCCAACTTTGATGCCATGGGTGAAGGTTGAGATGCTGAAGTTGGATGAGCAGGCCTGAAAAGAGCTCAATAATCCCTCACACTCGAGGTGCTAGTGCTCTCTGAGCACCCCATACATGCACCAGAGAATAAGACAGGCTGGCACAACATGTGGCCCAGGGGCCGCTTGCAGTCTGCCAAAGGATTTCCAGTGGCCTGCAGAAAAATGTAGAGGCTGTAAAAGAAAGGAAAGATGTAATAAATGAGTGCTTAGTTCATGCCCCCCTTAACCTGCCTTCCCCTAGTCATTACTGTGCCTGTCTTATAACTGGGTGGGTGGATTGCCACTGCATTCTCTCTTATTTGTACCCAGCAACCCAGCCATCATCAGTCTGTCTAGTTTGAGAGGAGCAAGATGTATTTTTTCTGCTGTTTTCCATCATTGCTAAATTTAAACAGTAAGAAAGCCTGAAAAATATATTAAAACTTGCATCATTTAGCAAAGTAGTTTTTTCAACATTAATGTGATTACATGATAAATAAAAATCTTAAGTAATAAGTATGATTAATTGATGTGAATTGAAATTTCCCCTTTTTAAAAATATGGTTTATTTGCAAAATAGTTTAATCATTAACTCTACCTTTACTTGGAAAGTTAGCCTATAAAAACCTATTGTTGGCCCAAATTTTAATTTTGGTCCCTACCTATTGTCTACTGTGCAGGTCTGGAGTAAGAAGATTGGAAAGATAGGAAGCAGGATAGGTTTTGAAGAGTTTTAAATGGATAGAGTGGCTGGTCCTAGAGTCAAGAAAGCCTGAATTTAAATCCATTCTCAGAGGCTTTACTTGCTATCTGTGATCTTGGACATTTCATTTAATCTGTCTGCCTCAGTTTCCTCAACGGTAAAAGGGGGTAAAAGGAGCATTTACCTCCCAGAGTTGTAGTGAGCATCAAATAAGATGACATTTGTAAAGCATTTAGCATAGTACCTGACACTTGATAAATGTTTGTTTCTTTATGTCCATTTTTTAAAATGGACTTTCTCCTGCTCTTTGCCTTTTATCCCTAGTTTCCTACAAAGCTCAACTCAGGTGCTATCTCCTTCCTGTAGGAAAGGGGAATTTATCCCTTTAGTTGCTTGTACTCTCCCCACCTGTCCCTCAAAATTATATTGTATATATTTTGTAATGACTATTAACAAATAAATGCTGAATGACTGAATATATTGCCTATTTAAATAGGCACTGAACTCTCAAAAGATTTCCAAGTACACTCCTATGTAATATCCATCTTGCATTATGGGAGTCAGTAGTTAAAACATAGGCAATAAATCTTCAATGCAATCAATCTCTTTGGTCAGGGAATATTATTGTATGACAAAGTGCTTCATAGTAGAAAGTGAGTTTGACTAGAAGCCAGGACACCTTGGTTCAGAAACTCCATTTTCCCATCTTTAAAAATATAGAATTAGACTAATGTGATAGCTCTAAAATTATATGATAATGACTTGCATTTTTAGAGTATGTCGCTCTCCTCTTCTCATTTGGAACTTGAAGGATGGGTTTCACAAATGATGACTGGTTCAAGGTCTAGGTTCAAGGTACTTTGTTTTGAAGAGTTTTATTCCTGAAACTGTAGCTCTGAAGCCTCCTTGAAGGTGTTTACTTTCAGTAGTCAGCCAGAGGACATAATTAGCTTAGAGCAAAAGCATTTACTAGAGTGGTGAAGTAAATGGCTTTATGTTAGAGCATTCACACCCAATCTAAGGCATACTCTTCCACAAATAGGCATACCATCTCTTGAGAGAGTGAGTAACTAACGAGAGATTCAGTAAGTTAATCATCAATAAACATTTGGCAAGCACCTACTATGTGTTAGGTACTGTGCTAACTGCTGGGCATACTAAAAAGGCAAAAGATAGTCTCTGCCCTCAAGAAGTCTAAAGAGGGAGACAAAATATAAATATATAAAGAGAGCTATATACAGGATAAGTAGGAAATAATTAATGGAGGGGAAGCAGTGGAATTAAGAGGGGTTGGGGAAGGCTTTCCTGTAGAAGGTGAGATTTTTTTAGTGGGAATTTTAAGAAAGGTAGGGAGGTCAGTCAGCAGAATGGAGATGGGAGAGCCTCCAGGCATAGGAAGCCAGAGAGAAGACCTAGAGCCGTGATACGTTTTGTTTTGAAATATCCAGGAGGCCAATATCACTGGATTGAAGAATATGTGTTGGAAAGTGAAGATGACTGAACAGGTTAGGAGGGGACCAGGTTATAAAGGACTTTCAGTGCCTAATAAAGTTGTTCCTGGAGGCAAAAGGGAACCTCTGGAGTTTATTGAGAATGGAGTGTATCTGACATGATGAGACCTGTCATTTTAGGGAAATCACTTTAGGGAAATCACTTTAGTGGCTGAATGGAGGATGGATTGAAGTGGGGAGACTTGAGGTGGGTAGGCCTACTAGTAAACTATTGAATAATCCAGACATGAGGTGATGAAGGCCTACACTGAAGTGGTGGCAGTATCAATGGAGAGAAGGGGGCATAATCAAGAGATTGGAAAGGAGAAGAAACAGACCTTGGTAACAGCTTGGATATGGAGGTGAGAGACAGTAAAGAATTCAAGATGATTCCTAGGTTGTGAGCTTAAGGACTTGGTTGGATGGTATTGCCCTCTATAATAATCAGGAAGATCATAGTCATATGAAAAAAAGTTCTAAACCACTATTGATTAGAGAGATGCAAATCAAAACAGCTCTGAGGTACCACATCACACCTATCAGATTAGCTAATGTGACCAAACAGGAAAATGATAAATGTTGGAGGGGATATGGGAGAGTTGGAACACTAATTCATTGTTGGTAGAGCTGTGAGCTGATGCAATCATTCTGGAGAGCAATTTGGAACTATGCCCAAAGGGCTTCAAAAACGTGCATAGTGTTTGACCCAGCAATATCTCTTCTAGAGATGTATCCCAAAGACATCACAAACATGGGAAAAGGCCCCACATGTACAAGAATATTTATACAGTTGTATTTATGGTGGCCAAGAACTGGAAATTGAAGAGGTTCCCATCAATTGAGGAATGACTGAACAAGTTGTGGGGTATATGAATGTAATGGAATACTATCGTGCTATAAGAAATGATGAACAGGCAGGCTTCAGAAAAACCTGGGAAGATGTATATGAACTGATGCTGAGTGAAGTGAGCATTCAGGAGAACATTGCAGACAGTGACAGTCAAAGTCCGAGATGACTGACTGATAGGCTTGGCCCTTCTCGGCAATGCAAGGTCCTAAAACGGTTCCAAAGGACTCATGATGAAAATGCCATCCACATCCAGAGAAAGAACTGTGAAGTCAGAATACAGAGCGAAGCAGACTATTTTCTTTTTTGTTGATACTTGTTTCATTTTTCTTTCTCATGGTTCCTCCCATTCGTTCTAATTCTTCTATATAACATGACTAATGTGAAAATATGTTTAATAAGAATATATATAAGATTGCCTGCCATGTTGGGGAGAAGGGATGGAAAGGAGGGGGAGAAAATTTAAAACTTATGGAAGTGAATGTTGAAAACTAAAAATAAATAAATTAACTTGAAAAATAGGGAAGGTAGGAGGGAGAGAGGGTTTATGAGCAAAGATAATGAGTTCTCTTTTTGATACAATTGAGTTTAAGATGTCTACTGGACATCCAATTCTAGATGTCTTAAAGGCAGTTGGAGATGTAAGACTGGAGGTCAGCAAAGCGATTGGGGAGGAATAGGTAAACTTGAGAATCAGCAGCATAGAAATAGTGATTAAATTCATGGGAGCTAATGAGATCACTAAGTTATATAGTATAAAGAAGAAGAGAGTCCAGGACAAAACATAAAAGGTTGGCTAGGATTAGAGACATGATCTAGAAGGGGATCCAGCCAAGGAGACGGAGAGGGAATGGAGAACCAGAAGACAGTGTTGTCCAAAAATCTAGAGAAAAGAGTGCAAAGGTACAGAGAATGAATAGTCAATGGTGTCAAAGACTCAGGAAGAGAATGAGCATGATGTTCTTCCTGAGGTAGTGTGTATATAGGGCAATTAAAAATGGATTCCTTTTGACTGTCTGTCTGTCTATTTATCTGTCCGTCTTGTCTATCTATCTATCTATTGATCATCTATCTTTTTATCTATTTTCTGTTATCTATCATCTATCTGTCTGTATCTGTCTGTCTGTCATCTATCTATCTATCCATTATCTATCTGTCATCTGTCTATCGATTATCTATCTATCATCTATCTATCCATCTATCTGTGTCTATCTATTGATATCTATCTATCTATATCTATCTATCTCTATCTGTAGGGGGAATCAAATGGCACATACTGTTTAGTATCTTTTTCTGTGGAATTCCAAATTGTGTTCCAGAATGGTTATACCTATTCACAGGTCCATAAACAGTGTATCAGTGTGCCTGT
>JAQQSK010009087.1:0-13231 GCA_028658325.1 Potorous gilbertii | reverse complement strand
TTATTAACAATGCAAATGCATATACTGTTTCTAGTTAAAGAGATTTTTTTTTCTGTACTTAACTCCTAGTAAAAACTCTTGGTTGATAAAATCAAGATTCAGTCAGAGGCACTTGATTATACTAAAACAAAAACAGTCAAAGATTCTGCTTTGCTTGCTATTACAGTAGACTGAGCACTGCGCTTGGCATCTGGAAGACTCCTCTTAAGTTCAAATCTGTCCTTAGACACTTAATAGCTCTGTGACCCTCGGCAAATCACAGGATTCTGTTTCTCTCAGTTCCTCAATTGTAAAAATGAACCAGAGATGGAAATGGCAAACCATTCCTATATCTTTGCCAAGAAAATGCCAAAACGGGGTTACAAACAGTCAGATATAACCGAAAGTACTGAATAATTATGTAAAAACAGATTGTTTAGAAACTTTTCTCACATTTCCAATCATTTATTAGACATTTTTTAAATTTATGGTTATATCAAACATAGCATACTTAAAAAGAAATCATTAACTTGCCCCTTGAACCTAGCACTAATTCTGGCTTCTCATTTATTCTTGACAGTACCATCATTCTTCACATAATAGGCTGAAAACGTCGGTGTAATCCTTGACTTTTTACTCTTACTCATCCTTTAAATCTACTCAGATGACAAATATTGTCATTGTCATTTCTATATTCACAACATCTCTGGCATAAGTGCCTTACTTTCTGCTCCCACATCAACCATACTAGTTCAGGCCCTTGTAACCTCTCACTTGGATTATTGAAGTGGCTTACCAACTGGCTTCTCTGTTTCAGTTTTTTCCTCCCTGTAATCCATTTTCTCCACAAATGGCAAACTGACTTTTTAAAAGGTATATGTTATATCTTCCCTACAAAAACTCCACTCATTCTCTATTAATTTCAACTCCTCTGTCAATGAAAGCTTGTCACAACCTATCCTTTTTCCATATTTCCAGTTTCTTCACACACATATGTCTTTGCACATATTCTATACTCCACCCATACTGGCCTATTCATTGTTTTGCAGATATGATGCTTCAAAGACAGTCTCCATAACTTTGCATGCACCAATCTGTAATCTATGATTGTCACCTCTTAATTTCAGCCTCTTCAAAACCACATTTTCCCTAAAAATGCAGATTAAGTACTTTCTAAATTGTTTTTCCTGACTTTCACATATATTAGTGCCTCCACGTTCTGATATGTATCTATATATACACGTATACACACGTATATGCACACACACATACATATGTGTTCATACATATGCATATACACACATATATACGTATACATAGACACACACTTATATATGTATATGTATGTGTGTATATGTGTGTGTATATTATCCCTGCAATTTCTGTTGAAATATATACACATTTTTGGGCACAGACGTAGTTACTTGTGTCTTTTAATTCCCAGCACCTAGCATGGTGACTGGAAAACAATATATGCATTATTATTTTATATTCTTAGTGATAATTATAATGGCAAGTATTTGGATAATGTTTTCTGTTTTTCAAAGTCCTGTAGATTTTATTTCATTTGATGTTTATTACAAAGTGCTATTGTTATAATTCCCATTTATAAATAAGGAAACTGAGACTATGTGGTAAAATGACTTGCACTGGAACACGCATCTAATAGTGTCTGAGGTAGAACGCAATCTTCCTTTGCGAATTTCCGACACTCTATTCGACTAAATAAATACCTATTGGAAAAAAGAAGGAAAAATCATAACAAGATACTATAGAAAGAAACGTTGCAGTGACATTGTTATGGATTAGTATGATGCTGTTTTGCTGGAGTTAATACTTTAATGTTTTCTCTTTTTGTATAGAAGAGCTGCCAATTTTTTGTTTCACTTCATGTAATTAATTTTGAATAAATGCATATATGTAGATATGTGTATATTCACATTTTGCTCTATTATTATTGTAGTGATCATCAGTAATAAATAATGCAAATCTGATATCTTTGACCTATATACGACATTGTTCGATTCACTAGGGCAATGTAAAGATTCTTTATGCAGTACCTTCATTTTTAATATATTGGGGAATGTAACTTACAAAGCTTCTATTTGAGTGCCACAACCAGTTTAGCAAGATTTCTCACTATTATTTTTGAGGTAATTTAAATTAATTTTTTTGTATATTCTTTACAATTTGGAGGTAAAGCAAATTCTAAGTACTACAGTAATTTTTTCCCCATTTATTGTAATTACATGTTGATGGGAAATATAGATTGGATGCAACCTGGAATTTGAAGGGACTGTGACTGTGCATAGTGTTAAATTCTCCATTCAGGGCCACTGACACCATTTGCTATGCAATCCTGGTTGCTGGAACTGTAAATCTAAGCATTCAATATTGAGGACAGGGTAGAACTGTCTCATGCTCTGCATATAAAGCCTTAACTGCCACAGATAATGTCAACGCAAATTATTATTTCCATTTTGATATAGATTATAGGAGAAGAGAACATAAATGGAAATTAAAAAATAAATTCCACACATATATCAGAAAGCACCTTTTCATGTGGAGAATAATAAATGCTTAGAAATAGCCTGCAGGCAAAATCGTTGAGACCAAAATCACTAGTGTCATTCAAGAAACAATTAAATGCCATCCTTGGGGAAATGGAGTGCTAAAAAGGATATGCTTTGATGGACCAAATGACCTTTATTCTTTCTCCAAAAATCTCTCATGTTCTTATAATTCTACTCGAAGAGTATTTCAACATTTTAGCCTCCAGCAATGTCAATTCTAACTTGAATTATTCTTCTTACTATTTTAGTGCTGAGAAGCAGCCTCTCTTACGACTCTCAGCAGAAGTGATGGGTGACCAAATGGAGCACAGCGCAGCAAAGCACTAGATATTTTATTTTCAGAAGACAATAGTATGAAAGCAAGAGGTTTCAGAATTACCACAAGATCAAATCTTCCTCAAATTGGAATAGGATATCATTTTTTATTATTATTAACTCTATGGGGTAGACTGTTCAAGATATTTTTTCTTGGTTAAATTTTCAAAAAGATGGCAAGTTACTTTTTGCTTCAAATAAGTAGTTTATTGGTTGAATCAATCTATTTGCTTCTTAATCACTAATGGAAAGATTAATGGTATCTCTGTAAGTCGTGACTTTTTAATAATAAATTAATGATAATGGTCACTAAAAAGGGGGCTCCAAAATGCGGGATCTTTTTAACCATGACCATTTAGACAATGCTATATGGTCTCTGGCAAAGTATTAAGCCAACACTTTCTCAAAAGAAACAAAGGGCAAGAGGCAAGAGTATACGAATTTAAGTGGAAGACATGTAAAAGAAGAAAAAGCACTTTATACATTTGTGGAGAAAGGGAAAGTCTGCAGTATAAAGAGAGGTAACTATGTGAATACATCTGACTTTACACACACTTGGCTGACACAGAGAATTCATGGGGACTCAGGGAAAGTCTGAGAATTACATTTTCACTTATTATGTTCTTAAAGTGATATTCAGCGGGGAAAAAATGCATGTCCCTATCTGTCTTCTAAATGAAACTCCTATAGGTCTCTCTGTATCACAAATTGGAACTCAGTGGTGAATGGCTTATTGAGAGCATATTTGCAAAAGGAAACAGTAGGTCACGTAAATTGGGTAGTTCAAAGCAAAAGAAATCAGGAGGTTGAAAAATACTACACATACTTAAGGTGTTTTTTAAAGAACTTATTATTTCTTAAGATGTTGCTTATTAAAAAAGGAACATGAAAATTTTCAAAGACCATATATTCCTTTGTTGTAAAAGGAATGTTTACACTAACAACTCATAAACATTACTGTGAAATGTAATAAATTTAACAAAATTAAACATAAGTTTAGAAGATCAGTTGATCAAATAGCCAAATCTCAAAGTTATTTAAGTAACAGAGTTAAAAGTAACTAATTAAAACTTTGACACTGATCACATTATATGTGCTTTGAAATTTTGTATCCAAGAGAACATAATAAAAATGAGACAAATAATTGGAATAAGAAAGAAGCAGTAGCCAGTGAAGATTGAAAAAATATTTTGAAGGGCATAATTTAGATAACTGAAGATAATGAAGGAAAAACTTTTAAAAAATAGGCTTTAAATTTCTAAATTGACAGCTGAATTTCCTGAGCTCTTGAACTGGACATAACTGAATGCTAGAATTATTTAGCAGATTTTTCAGATAACTGAGTACTAACAATTTTGACTTTTTTTTCAATTTATTGAACCTTTTAATATAAAAATTCTTAAGGATCATTGGTTATACAGAATTTTCTACCTCTGAATTCAATTGTATATCTGATAGTGAGATTGTCACATTTATTTCTTTTATTAGTTTAAATAATTACATATTCCTCCTTTTAACTTTGTCCATACTTCTCACGAATTTGAAAGTTTCTTGATACGTGGTTTCTCAACGCATCAAATCAGAATGTTGATAAGTTTCTACATTTCAAAGAACCTCTATTATTAGGTCTGACTGTAATGTAATGAGACTGATTTTTAATTATCATTTTCAAATTTATGAATCCAAATGATTACTTGGAATCACTACTTTGGAAGTATACACATTCCAACAATGTTGTCATTTTTTTCAATTAGGCTTAAAAAATACTCATTTTGAAATTGAATTCAGAGCAAGCAATACATTCCTTTGAATGCAATGCAAATGATATGGTGACAAATAACAAAACCAACAAAGGGAGAACTCTTTGTAGATGGATATGAAGAGCTACTTATTTAAAATGTTACCATTCGATATTAATCTATTTGAAAATGTTTGCATTATAGTACAGCATCAAGTCATAACACTTCCTTCACTGCACAGCTATCTCTCATCTCTCCGGAGAGGCATAGCAGAAGATTTGGGGGCAGGAGAGCAGAATAAAAAGAGTAAAGAGGAGACAAGGATAAGCTACAGGGCTACAAGTTTTTCCAGTGTCTGGCTGGTGATTTCACTTACCTTGATCTGTGACTGCTTAGTTATGGCTAAATGAGATCTGAGGAGGTTTGCCAACAACAAAACAACAAAGAACACAATTAGAAAAGCATAACTTCCTGAGTTCTAATTTGCGTTATACTCCCAGCCAAAATCTGAACTTCAGAGTGTTTGAATCTTTATGGCATGATTATCAGAAGTATGAGTCTAGCATCCTGGGGAAATTGTGTTGCCATATTACTTTGAATGATCAAGACTGACTTCAAACTCTTCATTAGCGAAAATATTTGTCCATATTGAACTTTTTGGGAAATCGTTGGACAGAGAAAAGAATGATGAGCTCATTTTAAATATCCCTGATTTACCTAATAATTTTATCATTTCAAGGTTGTATTTCTAGTCCTCACTGAAAGACAATGAATTCAAAAGATGAGAGAATTATCTATGGGGGGATGTCAAGGTTAAATTATGATTAGATAGATCCACATATTTACAAAATTGTAGCCCTTTATTTGGGACCACTTTCTAGAAAATTTCTAGGATGAAAGGTAAAAGGTCTCAGACAGATTGTTAATTATAAACATCATAACACTTACTCATCCCTTCTGCCCTAGGAGAACCTGAGCCAACCAACTCCAGGGTGAAATATACTTTGTATCTAACAGCTTTCATGAGAAAAGAAGGAAGAATTTGTGTAGTATGTATTATGTGGCAGGCACACTGATAAATGCTTTACAAAAAATATCTATTCTGATCCACAAAATAGCCATGTGATGTATCTGCTATTATCCCCATTTTATGGCTGAGGAAACTGAGGCAAAGGAGTTTAGGTTTTCACCCTAAGTTACACAATATTTAAGCAAATTTGAACTCAATTCTACCTGAATTCCGACACAGTCCTCTATCTACTATGCTACTTAGATATCTTTGCTGTGCTGTCAACATCACATGGATGATGATGATGATGATGACTGATGAATGTGATGATGATGTCAATAATAATAATAATATAATAATAATAATACTTTATCATACTTCCTTGAATAGCATTTACAGTTCTGGGCCTAGACTCTAGAATTAGAAAAATCTGAATTAGTAACCAACCTTTCACACTTAGCAGCTGCATGAATTCAAGGCAATTAAATCCCATATGTCTGGGGAAAATCCCACGAACTCACTTACATAGACACAAGGAATTAAAGTCTACATTGGTGAGAGTACTTTGCTTTTATTATAGTAGAGATCCTTCATTGGTTTCTTTAAGGTGTACTTTGTATTTTACACCCAATATCTAAATGATATCCAATAAGCATCGGCTTCCCTATGGCACAATTTCCTGGTTTTTTTCCCTTTGTATTCTTGCATATATATTTCAAGTTTTACTTCACTACTGACTCACATAGAGTACAGCCAATTCAGTTGAATATTTTAGACCAGTCTATATGTCTCCATTATTACATATGTCAACTTTCAGTCTCAAAGGATTTCTTCCCTATTGATGAAGTTCATAAAATCATCTAAAAAAGATTCCCTGTGTTTTATTCCACCTTCTACTTCAGTTGTTATTCCTTAATGCATATATTCTGAACATTATCGTCAAAACATGTCATATTCATAAAAAAAACCTCTTGAAAAGTTTACTATTGTTCTAATGAAAGATTTAGGAAGTGAAAGTTGATTCAACAATAAAAAATTCCCTGAGGTTTCACAGAGGAAACAATGTAGCCTACTTTAATGGAGATTTTTTTGCAACTAACAGAAATGGAAACAAAACTAAGGATTCACAGGAAATGGATGAATACACACACACTCACATACACACACTCACACATACACACATACAAACATATGTATAGATAGATAACATATATAATATACAAATAAAGAAAATAAGAAATAGATATCAAATAAAAAATCAGATAAATATCAAAAATAGCTCAAAATAATAATAAAGAGTAAGACATAAATGTATTTCCAAAGACCATAAAGAAATGCATAGAGTAGAAGGATTTACAAGTAAATTTTATCAAGCATTTATATAAGAAATTAATACAGATGCTTTGAATTATTCTAAAAATACATAGAAAACATTAATCCAAACACATGTATGAGACAGACATGGCCATGATACTCAAACTAAGGTATGATAGACCAGAGAAATGGAATTATATATTAACATCTTTGAAAAATATAGAAGCAAAAATTCCAATATAGCCTTCAGAAAAAGATAGAAGCAAAATGATTGATAATGAGATAGATATGTAGATAGATAGATAGATAGATAATACTCTATGAACAATTTGAAGTAATATCAATGATTCAGGGACAGTTAAAATTAAGAAAATATTTAACATAGTTTTCAAAGAAAATGTAAACAATATTATTTATGCAAAGAAAAAATATTCTGACAAAATGTGCTTGACATATCAGTTAAAAACCACAAAAGATATGAGCAGGTAAAAGTTGTAATATCATTAAACATATTTTAAGTAAAGAATTAGCATTATTTTTAATAAACATTTTAATAATTTTTTCTTATTAAGAAAAAAACAAGACAAAATACACATCAACTAAATCACACAATTAACTGCTATATATTAGAATGCAAACTATAGCTCTAAGGTAAGTGACCTACGGGTAAATTACACGTATGATATGCATGTGATGCATGTGTGTATGTATATATACATATATATGTACATGTGTGCATATATGTATACACACATACGTATATCGGAATATGTGTGTTTGTGTACGTGTTTGTATATACATATAATATGTACACATGCGCACACATGCACACACATTGTCAAAGTGGAGAAACATTATCTCTGTTTCCTGACTATATGATGATGTTCTTAGAATCCCGACCCGCCCCAAAAAAAGCAGTGAAGAGATGAAATAAAACATCTAATAATATCTGCAATGTGGCAGGACCCAAAATAAATTTTAAAAATTAATCATTAGCATTTCTACACAGGACAACCACAAACAGATGACAAAGGGAAAATACATTTAAAATAATTATAGGATGAATAAATTAATCGAAACAGGCCAAGCTTTGTATATACAAAGTAAAATTGTAGGCATAAATATAAATAATTAATGAAGTATGCGTTCTAGTACAACAAAATGTTACTGAGTGAAAAATAAATATAGGATTATACCAAACAAATTATCAAGTAGAAATTTTATATGTAAAGCAATAAAATTAATTAACAGTGAGAAAAACCACAGAATCAAAAGAGAAATAATGATAAAATATGTCTGAATGAAAGCTGCATAGCATTACTAGATTTAAAATGACATTATAAAACTATACCTACAGAAATATTTTGTTCCTGATATTTTTAAAGACATCAAAGTGGATAAGTGAAATGCATCATATAAACCAGAAATAGAAGCAATTAAATAGGTTACAAATTGATAAACTCAGAAACATGAGTTACTAGGAAAATGATTTCCATTTTGAAAAAGTCTACTAGGAAAAATAGAAAGCTTTTCGTAAAATTTAGTTTTAGAAAAGGATGGAACAGAATATATTGTGCTTCAGCAGATGTAAGAAAGGCAGGAGTAGCAATTCTAATCTCAGATAAAGCAAAAGCAGAAATAGATCGAATCAAAAGGGATAGGGATGGAAACTATATCCTGCTATAAGGCACCATAGAAAATGAAGCAATATCATGACTAAACACGTATGCTCCAAGTGGTATAGAATCCAGATTCTTAGAGGAGAGGTTGGGGGAGTTGAAGGAAGAAATTGACAGCAAAACTATACTAGTGGCGGACCTCTACCTCCCTCTTTCTGAACTTGATAAATCTAATCTCAAAATAAACAAGAGGTTGAGGAGGTAAATAAAATTCTATATAAGGTAGATATGATAGATCTTTGGAGAAAATTGAATAGGAATAGTAAGGAATATACCTTTTTCTCAGTGGTACATGGAACATTTACAAAAATTGACCATGTACTAGGACATAAAAATCTCACAGTCCAGTAAAGAAAGGCAGAGATAATCAATGTATCCTTCTCAGATCATAATGCAATAAAAATTTTGTGTGAAATTTAGTTTTAGATGAATATCCTATGACACAATAATCTCAAAATGGATTTGTGATATGGATACATTAAAAAATACTTTACAATAAAACAAGCGAATTAAACTTCTGGGAGCCAAGATGGCAAAGCAAAAAATAAGTGACTCTTACCTTCCCTTGTTGACCTTGAAAAATTCAGGTACTTTTGCCCCATTAAAAAACCTAGAATAGTGGAACCATCACAGACAGGGTTCAGTAGTCTTTTAGCTCAAGAGGCTAGGGGGGATAATAGGAAATGTTGCTCTTACTTGCAGATATATCTGAAGGATACCAGGACAGAATGGGAGGGGACCCAACAAGTCATCAGCAAACGGACATCTGCAGACAAACAGGAGATCCTGAGGCCCAGCGTGGTGGAACCAGCAAGTGGCAAAACCAAGATTTCCATGTGCCTTTGCATGGCCAGGAGAATCAGAAGTCACCAGCAACTGAGCCTAGCTGTTCTCTAGAATAACCCTAGGGGAAGAAGGGATGTCCAGCAACCAGACAGCCCCTACCACACACCTCACACTGTGAGCTTCACTGTAACCCCAGGGAAATGCAGAAAGACCTCATCAGGACCCAACTCTCACCAGTCAGCTCCAGCTAAGCACTAGGCAAGCTACAGCATGATACAGATACTAAGTGAAGAACCAAAATCCGGAGTACACAAATCCAGTAAACAGGCCCTTAGTTCCCAGCCCTGGAAGCCTGGGACAGAGCTTCCTGTTTATCAGAAGTACAGAGCTATTTTAAAAGTCAGGAAAAAGACAATCATAATGATCAAAAATCAAATCAGTAAAGCAAAAACCATAGATTCCTACTATGGGGAAAGGGAAAATCAGAATTCAAATTCAGAATAAGACAACATTCACACTATAGTCACATCTAAAACCTCAAAAGTGAACTTGAACTGATCACAAGCCCAAAAAGTCTTCTTGAAAGAGCTGAAAAATGGTTTTAAAAGTGAAATTAAAAAGGTAGACTAAAAGTTGACCAATTTTTGAAAATACAGTTGACAAAATGGGGAAAAATTCACTGAAGGAAACAACTTCTTAAAAAAGTAAAATTAGCCTAATGGAGAAGGAGGTACAAAATCTAACTGGAGAAAACAGCTCCTTAAAACATAAAATTGACCAAATGGAAATAAAGGTGCAAAAGTGAACTGAAGAAAACAATTTCTAAAAAAAAAATGGATTGGACAAGTTGAAGCTAATGACCCTATGAGGCATCAAGGATCAGTCAAACAAAATGAAAAGAAGGAAAAAATGCAAGAGAATATAAAATACGTCTCTCTAAAAAAAATGTTAACACTAAAACAGATCTAATAGAAATAATTTAGAAATTATTGGTCTATGGGAAAGTAATAATGAATAAGGGTCCTGGTCAGTATCTTCCACGAAATCATCAATGAAACTGCCCTGAGGTTCCAGAACCAGAGTGGGAGGAAATCATTGAAAGAATCTACAGATCACCTCTTGAAGGAGATGCCAAACGAAAAATGTCAAAGAAAGTTGTAGCCAACGTCCAGAATTATCAGACTAAAGATAAAATACTACAAGCAGCCAGAAAGAAACAATTTCGATAGAGTGGAACTGCAATCCAGGTTCACATAGGACTTAGCAGCTTCTATATTAAATGGCTGGGGGATTTAAAATATAATATTCTTCTAGGCAAAGGAGCTTGGACTACCATCAAGGAACAGCTATCCAGAAAAACTGAGCACAGCCTTTCAGGGGAGAAGATGGACATACAGTGAAATAGGGGACTTCCAGTCTTTCTTGATGAAAAGGCCAGAACTCAATGGAAAATTTGCTTTGTAAATACAAGATTCAAGAGACACATGAAAATGGAAATAGGAAAAAAAAACAGTACGCAATAAGGGCAAACTGTTTACATCCCTTTACATCCCTATATTGGAGGATGATACTTACAAATTTTGAAAATTGTGTCTTTATTAGGACATTTAAACAGGAGAGACTGAGAGTATGTGCATAAATTAACTGATATAATGTTATAAAGCCTTTTTAATAGGTGAAAAAGATGGCAACGGGAGAAGAGGAAAGCAGGAAGCAGAAAACGATAAATTATATCACATGAAGAGGTAACAAATCGGGAAAGGAGGAAGATGAACATTATTTGAACTATACTTATAAGATTGGTTTCAAGGAGGGAATAACATACTCACTTAAGTATAGGAATCATACTTGCCCTACAGGCATATAAGGTAAAAGAAAAAGAAAAAAGAGAGATGGTAATAGAAGGAAGGCAAGATTGAGGGAGTCATTTCTCAAAAGAAAAATTCTTTTGAAGCAGAAAAGTAGAAATAAAAGAATTTAAAAAGGCAAGAAATATTATGGAGAGGAAGATACAGACAGTAATCATATTTATAAATATGAATGAGATGAACTTTCCCAGAAATGTGAAGGGATAGCAGAATATATAAAAAAAAAATATAATCCAAGGGAGTCCAGATGGTGGAAGTGAAGCAGAGATCTTCTTGAGCTGTTGGCCAACCCCTTGTAAAAATGATTTTAAGCAAGTCCTAAAGCAGCCAAAGCCACAAAATTGCAGTGAAACAGATTTCCAGTCAAAGACAATCTGAAAGACCAACATGAAGAACCTACTGTACTGAGCAGACCTTAGCTGAGTGGGAACTAAGTCAGTATAAATGGGAATACAGCAGGCCTGAAGGCATTGAATCACTGGCAGCTGTAGCAATTTCCAGGCTTCTCAGTACCAAAGCTTCAAAGGTAACATCAAAGTTCAGTGGGAAATATTTCTCACACGAGTGAGAGAGGAACATGGTTCAGATCCAGCCCCACTCCCAGTCTCAGGTCCAGGCAGAAACCACTACTGCAGCTGTTTCCTTTTGGGCTCTTGGTCTACAGATGGTGGGTGAAATCAATCAACTTGTCTGGATTGCAGTTCTGGCTGGTGGTCCTGAGGTGAGGAGGAGTGCTGGGGCAGAGTTGGTGGCAGCTATGGTAAGGGAATCCTCCTCACAGTTGCAGGACGGAAAAGAGTGCTTGAGGGTCCTGACAGGCTAAAGTGCAGCCCAAAAGAGGAGAAAATACTTCTAATTTTATCATACCACTTTGGAGGAACTGAGAATTTACAGGTGCCTAGAGATATTTCTGAAAACAGTTGCACAAACCCCTTGAAATGAGGGTCAGTATGACATCCAATTAACAGAAACCTCAAAAGTCAAATAATTGAGTAGGAAAATTAGCGAAAAGGCGAAAAATAAAACTATAGAATATTATCATCTTGCTGAAAAGGTTTCTTGTAACAAAGAAGATCAAAGCATACAACTGGAGTAAGACAGGAATTGCAAGGCTCTTGCAGCCAAAGACTCCAAGAAAAATATGAAATGGTCTCAGGTGATGGAAGAGCTGAAAAGGAATTTTGAAAATCAAGTAAGATAAGTAGAGGAAAATTTGGGAAGAGAAATGAGAACAATGAAAGAAAACCACGAAAAACGAGTCAACAGCTTTCTAAAGAAGACACAAAAAATACTGAAGAAAAACGACGTTTAAAAACGATCCACCCCAATGGCAAAAGTGGTCCAAAAAGTCAATAAGGATAAGAACGCCTTAAAAACATGGCATTGGCCACATGGAAAAGAAAGTTGAAAAGGTCACTGAAGAATAGAATTCCTTGAAAATTAGAATAGACAAATGGAAGCTAATGACGTTAAGTGAAATCAAATTAAAAAACAGAACCAAAAGAAGGCAAAAATAGATAACTTTCTATTCCCCATTACCTGTATTTCTTATTTCCTAGTAGCAAGAACAGTATTCAATAGTTGTTCCTAAAACTTTGAGTTCCAGCTTCTCCCCATCCCTCCCTCCCCACCCATTCCCTTTGGGAGGGCAGGCAATTCAATGTAGGCCAAATCTCTGCAGTTTTGCAAATGACTTCCATAATAATCGTTATGTGTAAGACTAACTATATTTCCCTCCATCCTATTTTGCCCCCCATTGTTGCTATTCTCTCCTTTGGTCCTGTCCCTCCCCAAGAGTGTTGACTTCAAATTGCTTCCTATTCACATTGCCCTCCCTTCCATCATCTTCCCCTACCCTGCTTATCTCCTTCTCCCCCACTTTCCTGTATTGTAAGATAGGTTGTCATACTAAAATGAGTGTGCACTTTATTCCTTCCTTTAGTCGAATGTGATGAGAGTAAACTTCATG
>JAQQSK010009086.1:0-13231 GCA_028658325.1 Potorous gilbertii | reverse complement strand
GATATCTATTTCAGATGTTTGGGACACAGAGGCCCCAACTCCCACATCTTTCCCTGATGGCAAGCACCATTCCTCCTCATCAGAGAGGAAGGGTGGAATCATCTGGTCACCATGAAAGTAACCTTCTATGGTCTTATTTTTTTCCCTTTTCTGGGCATTTTCCTAGCCAGTTACTTGAATTCTGAGAGTCCTCTCCACCCCACCTTGCCTCCAGATCTGCCCAGGTAGTGCTTGGGGTCTGAGATTCAAATGCTGCTCCCCAGCCTCAGGGCTTTCTGCAGCAGGCATGGCTGCTATTCAATGGGAGCTTAATTTCTGGTGCTCAGGTAGGGGCAGGGCCACCTCCCAGGCTCAGTTCCCTCAGGGGGTTTATGCAGAGACATTCCTTAATGGAGCTCCTGCCAAGCTCCTGCCTGCTCTGGGAGCCTCTGGATGCCTGCTGCCTCTGCTGCTGCCTCCCAAGGGGGCCCAAGTCATGGAGACACCCCGTTCCCCTCTCAGCCCATCCAGGCGTCTTTCTCACTGACCTGTGTGTCTGTGGGTGGAGGGAACTTCGTGTTCACTGAAGATTCCTTCCCTGAAGCCTGCTCGGATCTGCTGGATCTATTCCTCTCCATGCTGCGCAGCCATGGCAGGGCTGGGCTCTGCTCCAGTCCAGTGCATGATGGCCCTTTTGGATCAGTTTTTCAGGGCTCTCTGTAACGGAAATCTCCTTCACCCCATTGCTGCATGGCTTCTACTGTTCCAGGATTTGTTGGGAGTTCTTTTTATAGGAAATTGTGGGCTGTGGGTTCAGTGTTAGCACATGTGAGTCTTTCTACTCTGCCATCTAGGCTCCACCCCTATGCTTGGATTTATTGATGAAGCAGGGAGGAAACTCTTTACAAAGAAAGCAGCCAGTACAGTGACATTTGAATTGTACCACATACATTATGCTAAACATTTGGATAAAACTGAGTCATTCAGTCAAAATCCATAGCCTTTTCATGTAATGTCATGTTGGCCTTAAATCTTAATACCCAGATACATACAATATAATAATAAAGACAGTGAAATAGACAGTCTAATTAAAAGTGTAAAATTTTTGCCTATAAGAATCACTAACAATTGGTAGGATGGGACTCAAGCCCTCAGTATGGCTATAGAAAGATATACTTTTTTTTCCCCAAAAGTAAGTCAATGGATAAAACTGATTGTGAAGTAACATTGGAGAATTATGATTTTGTTGATTTATAAGAGACAACAGAGGCCATTTAGTGTAATTTGCACCTAAAAATGTATCCTCACTACAACACATCAAATGTGCTATCATCTATCCTTTGAAGACCTCATGTGGAGAAAAACAAATAGTTTCTGAGACATCCCATTCTACTCTCAGATGGAGGAAATTCTTTGTTACATTAAGCCTAAATTTATCTCTCTAACACTTCCCCTTGTTGCTTCTTGTTTGATTCTCTTGATCTATGCAGAAAAATTTTAATCTTCTTTCCATGTAAGAGAACTTCAAGTATTTAAAGGAAGATACCATTTTCTCCAAGCCCTCTCTTAACCATCCTCAGCAAAAATGCAGACTAGACAGGGAACTATACTTGGGCTAAAGAAGACATAATTTCAAATCCCTGCCAAAGAGATTTGTCTACCTGGGTAACCCTGTACAAGTCACTCTGATTGCCTCAGTTTACTCATAAATGTTGTCTCCCCTATTAGATTATGAGCTTCTCAGGGACAAGCACTGTTTTATATCTCCCTTTTTATCCCCAGAATTCATACATACCTAGAGTTCAATAATTGTTTGTTGCCTAACTAGTTGTTAGTAATGGTTGATAAATTTCATTTGTTAAAAATGACAGCCCATTGTTTTGTTTATTAATTAATTCAACTGGAGCTTTGCTTCCCCTTTGTATTTTAGCAATTTGCTTTTTTTATGCATGTTGTTAACTGCAAGTTCACTTCATTAATATTAACTTTTTAATATGAGCATTCAGGAGGTAAATTTGCTTGCAAATTCAATTTTTGTTTGTCTCATAAATTTGCTATGATATATATCATCATTGCCATTATCTTCATTTTTTAATTGTCTCTGTCATTTGGTCTCTCTCTCTTTCTCTGTCTCTATTTGTCTCTTTCTCCCTGTCTCTCTCCCCTTTTTCTCCCCCTCCCTCACTCACCCTCCCTCTCACCCCTCTCTCTTTCTGTTCTGACTCTTGTCTCTCTGTATCCTTTTCTCTGTCTTTGTCTCTCTCTCTCTCAAAGGCTGTTTTAAACAATTATCATTGACTCATAAAAGTCATTTTTAATGGAAATTAATGTTTTATCTAGGTAGGCATTTCCCCTACTGTCAATGTGTTTGTAAGAATTAATTAAATACTTCTCTTCTTCTGTAAAACAAAGTTGACTCTGCATGAGGGATAGCTCCCCACAGTGGACTCTGGGTCTCTTGCTAAAAGATTCCCTAGGACTACTGGCAGAGAAAGGGCAGTGTTTATACCATAGATGTATTTGGGCTGCAATTAGTAGCTTGATACAAACCAAAATTGTCAGCAAGAAGGAAACTTGATACAGCTACTTTGCAGCAACTTTCTCCTTTCTTTTCTCCCTTTTTCTTGTCTCTGCTCTCCTGTGTTCACAGACATTGTATAATTCTTCATTGCTTCTTTGTTCTTCCAAAATTTTTTATCAATTTATGTATTGCTATTTTTTTGTAATTCTCATATGCAGTGCTAATGATCCACGTTGTATTAGTTATTTTTGTAGAAATTATGTCCCTCTGAGAGACTATAAGCTCTATGAGGATAAGGGTTTTTTTTTTGTATTTCTGTTAGTTCCTGAGAGAACTACAGAGTAGATAAGTAATAAATTTTTATTAAATAAATTGAACATGAACTAATAGGAATATTATGTGTTCAGTATTCACTACTTAAGAATGAATAGGAAATCCTTAGATGGTATCTTTTGGATCTAGTATTTGCCATCTGCCCAAGAAGACATCAATGAAACCACCAGTACTGACAATCTGTGGTTAACTGGCAGTTTCTTTTTTTGGCTAAAAGAGAATAAAGCCACTACCCCATTCATGCCCTCATTACTTCATAGTTAGTCAATTGCAAGAATATTCTGATTGGCTTCTGTATATCTAATTTCTACCTTTTACACCTACCAAATTAGCATTCATAACAACACAATATTCCCTTATTTGAAAATATTCAGTGGTTCTCTAAGACCATAAATATGAGTTACTGAGTCTGGCATTTAAGGAATTTCATGGTTAGGTTGCCAACCCTCCTTCCAGGCATTTCTTAGTACTCTATTTTACATACTACTTAGGCTAGGATTTTTTGTTAGATTTTTGTTTTAACTCAACATGCTGTTTCCTTTCTCTTTGCCCTTAGCCTGACTGTCTTCCATCCTTGGAGTTAACTCTTCCTCTTGAAACTGCTGGTTTCTTTCAAAACTTAGCACAAACGAGATCTCCCATAGGAAACTCCTCCTGATTATTTCAGTTCTTGGTACTCTCTTTAATTTACTTGCTTAATATATTTATATGTATATATGTTTTCTTGTCATAGTGGAAGGTCAACTTCTTGGGGATACAATACATTTCATTTTTATCTTTGCATCTCCAGAATTTAGCATGATGCCTGATTCATAGCAAGCATTTAATAAATGTTAGTTAGATAGTATTGAACAGTGAGGTCATTACGCACTCAATTGTCCATGGACATGATCTTGGCTTAAATTATTAAAAGCATAATAAAGTAAAGAAATTAATTGTCTAATGTATCTTAAATATCAGGGTCCACATATAATATATGATATACCTCTTCATGTCAGACTGGTTCAAGAAAAGAATTTGGGGAGCCAAGATAGCAGACTAGAAAGACACACTTACGCAGGGTCCTCCCCACAGCCCATAAAATACCTGTAGAGAGGGATGTTCAACAAATTCTGGAGCAGCAGAAGTGGAGAACAACAGAGGGAAAGAGATTTCCAGCCCACAGTGACTCGAAAGGCCCATGAAAAAGTCGATTGCACCACATGTGAGCACGGAGCCCGGCCTAATATTGGCTGAGCAGCAGGTGCAATGAGACTCTGAGAGGAGGACACCATGGGGCTGGAATCTCCAGTTGCAGTAGTGGGTACTCAGATCCCTTGGCCCACAGGCACCAAAGGTCAGTGACAGTGTATTATCAGCTGACCAGGAAGGGAGAAGTTCCTTCTCATAGCTCCAGTAACAGGCAGCTGCCACAGAGCTGCCCAGCAGCCCATACAGAAGCTCCATTGTTGGAGTATAAAAACTCCTGGGGGCATTGAAGAGCTGAGTTTTACCTCAGCCCTGGGTGGATGCCCTGTCCTCTTTGTCTCCAACTGAATAGTGGCCCTGCCCATCCAGCTTATCTAAAAATCAGCCCCTAGTGTTGACTTGGGAACTGGAGGCCAAGTGGCTGTGGAGAGCTTTCTGCTAAGATTCTGGGCAAAAAAATCTCTCCCTGTGTCCAGACCAGATCACACTTGATTGTGCCACCTTGGAGGAACTGAGATCTCACAGATTCCCAGAATATACCCTACTCTTAACAAAGGACACAAAAGTCAAGTAACTGGTTGGGAAAATGTCCAAAAAAGGGAGAAAAATAAGACCATAGAAGGTTGCTTTCTTGGTAAACAGATATCTCCTCTCATCCTCTTGGATGAGGAAGAACAATGCTTGCCATCAGGGAAAGACATAGAAGTCAAGGCTTCTGTATCCCAAACATTCAAAATAAATATTCAAAGGGCTCAGGCCATGGAAGAGCTCAAAAAGGATTTTGAAATTCATGTTAGACAGGTGGAGGAAAAACTGGGAAGAGAAATGAGACAGATACAAGAAAAGCATGAAAAACAGGCCAAAACCTTGCTAAAGGAGACCCAAAAAAATGCTGAAGAAAATAACACCTTGAAAAATAGGCTAATTCAATTGGCAAAAGAGGTTCAAAAAGCCAATGAGGAGAACAATGTTTTCAAAAGCAGAATTAGCCAAGTGGAAAAAGAGGTACAAAAGCTCACTAAAGAGAATAGTTCTTTCAAAATTAGAATGGAACAGATGGAGGAGGCTAATGACTCTATGAGAAACCAAGAAATCACAGTACAAAACCAAAAGAATGAAAAAATGGAAAATAATGTGAAATATCTCATTGGAAAAACAACTGACTTGGAAAATAGATCCAGGAGAGATAATTTAAAAATTATAGGACTACCTGAAAGCCATGGTCAAAAAAAGAGCCTAGACATCATCTTTCATGAAATTATCAAGGAAAACTGTCCTGATATTCTAGAACCAGAGGGCAAAATAAGTATTCAAGGAATACATAGATCACCACTTAAAAGAGATCCAAAAAGAGAAACTTCTAGGAACATTGTGGCCAAATTCCAGAGTTCCCAGGTCAAGGAGAAAATATTGCAAGCAGCTAGAAAAAAACAATTCCAGTATTGTGGAAATACAATCAGGATAACACAAGGTCTAGTAGCTTCTACATTCAGGGATCAAAGGGCATGGAATAGGATATTCCAGAAGTCAAAGGAAATATGACTAAAACCAAGAATCACCTACCCAGCAAAACTGAGTATAATACTTCAGGGGAAAAAATGGTCTTTCAATGAATTTGAGGACTTTCAAGCATTCTTGATCAAAAGACCAGAGCTGCAAAGAAAATTTGACCTTCAAACACAAGAATGAAGAGAAGCATGAAAAGGTAAACGGTAAAGAGAAGTCATAAGGGACTTACTAAAGTTGAACTGTTTACATTCCTACATGGAAAGACAATATTTGTAACTCTTGAAACTTTTCAGTATCTGGGTAGTTGGTTGGATTACACACACACACACACACACACACACACACACAGAGACAGAGAGCACAGAGTGAATTGAATAGGATGGCATCTTAAACAAATGAAATTAAGTGGTGAGAGAGAAATATATTTGGAGGAGAAAGGGAAAAAATGGAATGGGGCAAATTAATCTCTCATAAAAGAGGCAAGCAAAAGATTTTTCAGTAGGAGAAAAAGAGAGGAGGTGAGAGAAAAACATGAAGCTTACTCTCATCACATTCAACTAAAGTAAGGAATAAAATTCACACTCATTTTGGTATGAAAACCTATATTACAATACAGAAAAGTGGGGGAGAAGGAGATAAGCAGGGTGGGGGGAAGATGGAAGGGAGCGCAGCGGGAGGAGGGAGCAATTTGAAGTCAACACTCTTGAGGAGGGACAGGATCCAAAGAGAGAACAGAATCAATGAGGGGCACGATAGGATGAAGGGAAATATAATTAGTCTTACACAACACCACTATTATGGAAGTCAAACTACACAGATATAGCCTCTATTGAGTTGACTGCCTTCCCAAAGCAATGGGTTGGGAAAGAGGGATGAAGAGAAGTTGGAAATCAAAGTTTTAGGAACAACTGTTGAGTATTGTTCTTGCATACAACTAGGAAATAAGAAATACAGATAATGGGATATAGAAATTTATCTTGCCCTTCAGGACAAATGAGAAGATGGGGATAAGGGAAGAGGGGGATGTTAGAAGGGAGGGCAGATTGGTGATAGGGATAATTAGAATGCTTGGCATTTTGGGATGAGGGGAGGGGAGAAATGGGGAGAAAATTTGGAACTCAAAATTTCGTGGCAATGAGTGCTGAAAATTTCAATAAATAATTTAATATAAAAAAGAATTATTGCATAACCTGAAAGTTATAATAAAAGAAAGAGGCTAGATGTCATATTTCAAGCAATTATCAAGGCAAATTATAAAATAGTAATTGGAAAAAAAATCTACCAATACCTCTGAACGAGATTTCTAAATGAAAACTCCTAGGAATATTGTAGTCAAATTCCAGAGGTCCCATATCAAAGAGAAAATATTTCAAGTAGCCAGAAAGAAGCTCTTCAAATACCAGAGAACCAAAGTCCAGGTCACAAAAAATTTAGAAGATTTCACATTAAAGAAATGTGTCTTGGAATGTGATATTCCAGAAAGCAAAAGATCTAGAATCACACCACCAGTAACCTATACAACAAAATCCAGATAGATAGAAGAGGAAATAGAATACTTAACTTTTTCTTAGAAAAAAATTTTAACATCATCAATGAGATTTCTAAGAAAAATTCTCAGGACCATATAGATTAATAGGTGATTTCTAACAAATGTTTAAAGAAGGGTTAATCCCAATACTATAAGAACATTTGCAGGGGGGAACCAGGTAAAGGAGTTCTACAGAATTCATTTCATTACAAAATGTCATTTCGATATCTAAACTAGGGAAAGAAGAAAAAAAGAGAAAGAGGTAAAGCGAGAACTATAACCGCATTTCCCTAATGGATATCAGTACAAACATTTCAAATAAAATACCAGCAAATGGCAAAGGTCACAAATATCATACACTAAAATGAGGTGATATTTATATCAGGAATGCAAGATTGATTCAATATTAGAGGAATTATAAGGGTAATTGACCATATCAATTAAAAAACAAAAAAATTCATATAATTATCTCAACAGAGGCAGAGAAAACTTTTGAAAAAATACAACCACATTTCAATTTTTAAACACTCAAAAGGAGAGGAAATTTTCTTAAAATGTTCTTAAAATGGAACTTTTCTTAAAATTACAAATAATATTTATCTGAAATCTAGAGCAAGCATCGTCTACAATAGGGGTAGACTTGAAGCTTTCTCTCTCAAATAGGATCAGAAATAAACCAAGGATGTTCATTACAACCTCTATTCTTCAATATTGTATCAGAATGGTAGTTATAAATCAAAACTATCCATAGCCACATAAAAGTATTCCAAATCACTACTGATTAAAGAAATGCAAATTTAAAATCTCTGAGGAAGCACCTTATACTTATCAGATTGACTTGGATGGCCAAAAAAGAAAAGAACAAATGCTAGAGGGAAAATAGAAAAATAAAACAAAATACAACAAAACAAAAATTGGGCACTAATGCATGCTTGGATGATTTGTAAATAGGTCCACCCGTTCTAGAGATCAATTTGGAATTATACCCAAAGGGCTATAAAACTGTATATTCCCTTTGAATCGATAATGCCACTACCAGGTCTGTATCCCATAAAGAGCAAAGAAAAGGTAAAAGTAGCTGTATGTACAAAAATATTTAGAGCACCTCTTTTTGTGGTGGCAATTAATTGGAATTTGAAGGGATCTCCATCAGTTAGGAAATGGCTGAACAAGTTATTGCGATGAAATGCTATTGTGTTACAAGAAAGTATGAGGTGGATTGTTTCAGAAAATCCTGGGAAGTCTTATGTGAACTGATGCATAGGGAAGTAAGTATAACCAGGAGAACACTACAGATAGCAATAGCATTATTGTAGTGATGATCAACAGTGAAAAATCTTATTACTCTGATCAAGACAATAACCTAAAAAAGACAATTCCAAATGGCCCAAGAAGAAACATTCTGCCCATCTCCAGAGAGAGAACTGATGAATATGGATTATAGATTATATTTTTCATTTCATTATTCTTGAGATTTTTTTTGTGTATGTGTTTTCCTTTGCAACATTCCAAGAAGGAAATATGATTTCCCTGACTTCACTGATATAATCAATATCATATAGTTTATTTTCTCAAGGGATGAGATTAGATGGGCAGGAGGGAAAGAATTTGGAACTCATCTTTATTAAAATAATGTTATTTTTCATGTGCTTGGAAATCTTTGAAGAAATAAATGGTGTCAGCCAAGTAGCACAGCTGATAAGACACTGGACTTGGAAACAGGAAGACTCATCTTAATGAGTTCAAATTCAGCTTCAGACATTTAGTACAAGAGACTCTGGGCAAGTTACTTAACCCTATTTGCATCAGTTCCTCATCTTTATAATGAGCTGGAGAAGAAAATGGCAACCACTCCAGTATATTTGCCAGGAGAACTCCCAAAATGATGCCATGAAGAGTTGGATATTAGTGAAACTACTAAACAACAAAAATAAATAAATGTTTTTGAAAATAAATGTTAGCTATTGTAAGAAGACAAGAAAAGGAAGTCAAAATAATAAAAATGGGCAAAAAAGAAATATATCATTCTTTGCAGATGATATAATGGTATACTTAGAGACCCATGAAGAATCAACTAAAAAAAACACTAGTTGAATTAATTAATAAATTTCATAAAGTGGCAGGATATAAATTAAATATATATAAATCACTAGCTTTTCTACATATTATCAGCCATACCCAGCAGGAAAAGGCAGAAAAATAAATTCAATTTAAATAATTGAAGACTATGTACACATCCTTGGGAGTCTATCTGCCAAGACAAACCCAGGGATTACAGGAACAAAATTACAAATTACATTTCATACAAATAAAGAGAAATATGAATTCCTCATGGGTAGGCTGAGCCAATAGACTAAAAATGACATTCTATTAAGTTATTTTACTTATTCAGTGCCACAATAATTAAAGTATAAAATAATTATTTTATAAAGCCAGAAAAAATATTCATCTGGAAGAACAAAAACTCAAAAATATTAAGGAAATCATTTTTTAAAGTGAAGGAAGCAGACCCAGTTGTATCAGATTTCAAACTATGTTACAAAGCATCAATTATTAAAACAATCTGCTACTAGCTAAGAAATAGAGTTGTGAATTGCTAGAATAGATTAGGTACATAATAGGGTAGTAAATTACCATAGTATTCTAATGTTTGATAAACCTAAAGATGCAAGATTTGGGGGTAAGAACTCATTGTTTGACCAAAAAAATGTTGGGAAAAGTAGAAAGCAGTTTGGAACACACTAGGCATAGACCAATATCTCATACCACAGACAAAGACAAGTATAATTGATTTAGACATAAAGGATGATATTATATGTAAATTATGGCAGTAAATTATGGATAAAGAGAAGAATTTATGATAATATAAGAAAGAAGATCATGAGATGCAAAATGGATAATACTGATTACATGGAATGAAAAAGTTGTTTTTTTTTCACAAACAGAACCAATGGAGTCAAAATTAGAAGGAAAATAGGAAATTGGGAAAGAATTTTTGAAGCAAGTCTCTCTGATAAAGGACTCATTTCCCAAATGTATAGGAAACTGAATCAAATTTATAAAAATAATAGTCATTCTCTGAGTACTGAATAGTTAAAGGATATATTCAGGCAATTTTCAGAAGAATCAAAGCTCTCTAGAATCACAATGTTTTAAATCAAAATCGATTAGAGAAATGCAAATTAAATCAACTCTAGGATGCCAACTCATACCTATCAAATTGCCTAAGATAAAAGGAAATGAAAATGACAAATGCTGTGCTCTTGGTGAAGTTGTGAACTGGTCCAACCATTCTGAAAAACAATTTGAACCTATGCTCAAAGGACTATGAAACTGTGCATATGATTTGATGCAGCAATATAACTACTAGATCTATATTACAGAGATCAAATAAAAGGGAAAACGACTTACATGTACAAAAGTATTTATGACATCTTTTTGTGGTGACAAATAATTACAAATTAATGAGATGCCTATCAATTGGAGAATGGTTGAAAAAGTTGCATTATGTAATTTGATGGAATATTGTTGTACTCTAAGAAATTAAGAGAGGGATTATTTCAGAAAGACCTGAGAAGATTGCTATGAACTGATACAAACTTAAGTGAGCAGAATCAGCAGAACAAGATACAAAGTAGCAACAGTATTGTACAATGATCAAGTATAAAAAACTTAATTCCTCTAATGAAGCCCATGATCTAATATAATTCCAAAGAACCCATGAAGAAAAATGCTATCCACCTCTTTAGAGAACTGATTAAGCCTGAGCACAGATTACAACATTTTTTAAACTTTCTTAATTTTTTGTTGTTTTATTTTTTGAAAAGTCTAATATGGAAGTAAATTTTTCATGACTTCGCATAAATACGTTATGTATTATTGCTTCTCTAAATGAATGGTGAGAGGTGAGGAAGAAAAATACAGGTGTTTTTTAAATAAATAAAAATAATTAAAAAAATAAAAACTCATTTCTTCACTTTCTCTTATCCCATATGCAAGGAGTTGCCTAGCCTTTTCAATTTTACCTCATCATTTCTCTGTACTCATTCAGGCCCACATTAAGACAACTCAAATATTGCAAAACATTCTGATTTAGTGCCTTGCTGAAGTTTCTTCCATAATTTAACTCTTCTACCAATCATCACCACAGGTACCAAAGTGATCATTCTATGTAATAGCAGTGTCTATAGGTTTAGTGATCTCGGGTATGTTCAAGAAGGATTTAATAGTTAAACAACAAAGCAGTTAGTAAATACCACTATGTATTAGGCAGTGTTCTAAGCACTGGGGACATAAACACATTGTTAATATATTAAACTCAGTTTGCCTACATGTAACAAGAGAAATGTATTATCTCTTCTTATCCAAATCACATACAGCCAACTGGTCAATAAGAAATCACGATGTAAATTTTGTTCTGGACAATTACTGGATAATTCTTTCCGGCAGTATAGGAAAGAAGAAGTCCAGAAATTGGATAAGAATGTGTGCGCACATGTGTGTGTGTGTGTGTGTATCTGTGCATGTGTGTTTATGTAACTGCATATATATGTATATACACATATATGTGTGTATATATACATATATGTGTGTATATATACATATATATAATACACAAATGTAATGGCCATTCAGTGAGTCAAGAACAAACCCCAGTTCTCCTTATTACCAATTTTTGCCTTTTTTTATTATGTTACACTGTCTCTTTTGGATATTATAAGTAGTATTATTTTGTTTTGGTGTATATGTGGGTGGGTGAATGCTGAACACAATTTATTCTACCCATGAAAAGCACTAAGGAGCTGGCTGTTGTGACCTAAGGCACTGCACTAGAAGTGTATGATTCCACCGACAGACACATGGAGGCCGGGGAGGGCTGAGAAAAAAAAGTCATTCTATCTTAATTAACATAAGATCATAAAATTATATCTTCCCAAAAGAGTACCAGGATATTAGGTACAAACTCTGATCTGACAGTTCTAAGAAACAAGTGAGAAAATCATAGATAATTTGAGGTAAAAGGGAAATTAATCAGGTGAGGCACCTCATAAAAAAACAAAAAAGAAAAGAAAAGAAATGAAACTGATCTGGTACTTGGAACTGCCTTAATATAGGAGTACATTGGAGCTGGTCTCTAATCAAGAAACTAGTACTTGAGTTACCTCCAGGCCCAGTCAGGTTGCAAAACTGAATGAGCTGAAGGGTTTCTAAATACCTAAATGTTTAGCTCCTCCTCAATTCTTAAATTCTGTTCTACTTAGCCAGACATGTAGATTAGTAAAAAGTGTAAGTCCAGTTCAGAGACCACCACCAGATCTGCAATGAAACTCTTCGGTTTCCCAAGGAGTGTATTAATTTCCTTTCATCTTATATTTAGATGTTTTTCTCCTAGTCATTTGCAGAATTTATTGTTCATCCCTGAAATTGTTAAGTTCAACTACTATGTATCTGTGGAGTTTGCAACATAGGATTTTTTTTTAAAACTTCTTTATGTGTTTGCTTTTTTGGAGGCTTTTTTTCCCCATAGGCATCTTGTTTTCTTCATTCAGAAGCTCTGGGTAATTTTCTTTTATTATTTCTTGCATAGAAGTTTTCAGGCTTTTTGACTTGTCCTTTTCTTCCTGGAAGAATTTTTAAATTTATATCCTGTTTTGTAAATCAATATATTTTGCTTGTATAGATATCATATTTTTGTTTAATGTTATACCTTTTCATTTCTTTTCTTCAACATTGTCTTTCACTTCTGCATATTTTTATTTCCAATTAATTGTTCTCTTTTATTTCAGTGGTGTGATGGGTTCCTGTGGATTCAATTTTTCTATCATACCAATTTATTTCTGCTATACAAATCATAAATTCAATTTCATGATTCAGAATCAATCATCTTTTGAAGTTTTCAGTCATATCCTGAATATGCAGCCATGTTTTCAAGTTCTAATGAGAATCCACAGGCCATCTGTGTGGTCAGGTATTGGTTCAATTTTCTAAATCTTTTAATATTGATTCAGAGATTGTTGTATTCATGTAGATGCTCTGGAGAACTCATTTTCATAGGCTTAGATTTCATCTCTTTTGATTCTTTTTTTTATATTTTCTTTTTTTTTAATAAATTTATTTAACTTTTTACATTCATTTTCACAAGATTTTGGGTTCCAAAATTTTCTCCCCATTTG